>JAVCKT010021014.1:0-28315 GCA_032273925.1 Rhynchotus rufescens
ACCCTCCACTACATCTGAAGAAAACAAAGCTCCATCTGTGTTAGCAGCCGACAGGATTACAGGGACTCCCTACCTGAATTCCAGGTAGAACCTGTGAATGACAAATCTTTAAAAATACGGCTGTATTAAAAACAACTGTTCCAGAAAGAGCTGCCGCCTTTTAATCAAAATCTACTGGAAGATTTTGAAGAATCTTTCTGGGATGGATGGGCTCACGGATGGGACTTGCTGCCCCTCGTTGTGCTGGTGCTGATGAACCTTTCCTGCCGCGATGCTGGAGCCAGCAGAGCCTGGTGCCTTCCCCAGCTCTGCCCGCTCTGTTGGACTCTGCTGCTTGATTAGCTCTTTTTACTGTGATTTTTTTCTTTTTTTCTTTTTTCTTTTTTTTTTCTTTTTTCTTTTTTTCCCTTCCATGTAAGCGTATGCAAGGGAGGAAATGAGGCCGCAGTCCCAGACTGCTGCAATCCTCGGGGGAAGTTCAGGGGTCGGCACAACTTGCCTGTGATAAACCCGGCCGCGCTGCCGGCAGCTTCCGCAGCTCCGGCTCTGCCTCTCCAGGGCCGCCTGGCCGGGTGACAGCAGCAGCTGCGGACGGACAGTCCCTCCTCCCTGGAAGTGCACAAAACATCCATATGCACGTCCCGTTTTCTGCAAGCGCTTCTGCATGTCACCGTATATCACTCTTGGATCTCGTGGAATAATTCATTTATTTGACCTCATGCTTCCCCTCTCACTTTTCCCATGTCCTTTCAGTATCTGCCACCTCGGAGGCGCTGCTGTGAGTTACCGAAGCAAGAAAGAGGGCTCATGTTTGCCTTGAAATATGGGAATGCTGGTTAATGCTTTGCCAACTCGAGTCTGAGCATTGCTGAAAGTCATTCCTGTTTCTCTATGGTTGAGGTGGTGACTTGAGTGCATTGAATAGGCTATCCCCAAGTTTTTTTTGCAATCGTTTTGCAGCTGGGTCTCTTGTTGGATGCTTCTCATTGCAGCATCTTGCTTGCTGTAGCTCAGGCTTAGCTCTCCTCGATGCACCCCAATCCCAAGCTATCAGTGTTTGCTAAAATAAAGGATTAACATTATCCCTTGGGTATTATTCTGGGGCTAATCATTGTGAGAGGGTGAAGGGATGCTCTAGTCAGCCTGGTGCTCACCAGCATTTCGAGCTCAGAAATCAGTTTTTTTACGTGGCGTTTGCCCAGCCTGGGAGTGCTCTGCTGTGGAAATCCCTTTTAAAAAAGGGAGAAATAATAAACTGTGAAGGCTGCGATTAACCAGCTGCTCTCAGCTCCCTATCGGGGAGTCACTTCTTGCCTGGCACTTCTGAGTGGTGCCGGCAGCGAGATAAGAGGAAACTTTGCACCACGGCCGGGAAGGGCTAAAGAAAGTTCCCTTGGTCATTGGGGTTAGAGCTGCTTTGGATGCAATTCAGCACCGTGGGCTCCGTGCCCGGCCAGCTCTGTTGTGCAGCCCGATCCCTCCTCTGGTCTTCTTTAACGTAACCCGCATCCCTGCCCCTCGTAAGGCTGGGCTTTAATGTGGTCCTGCGCTGCTGGACCTTTGCTATGCTGAAATTTGCTATGCTGCAAGTTTCCTGCTGGAATCCTTTGGATGCAGGGATGGGGAGAGCATCGTGTGGATGCCCTTGGCCGTGGGTTGAGCCATGGTTTGGTCCTGGTTGGACCTGGTGTGTGTAAGTGCATGTAAGTGACCCCATTGATTTGGGGCTTGGCAGGTGCTGGATGCAGAGCATTGATCTTTCCTTTCTCTCCTGTGCATCGTTTACTGTCCTAAAGTTGCAATTGACTGCTGACTAAAATGGCCTCAGAATAAACTGAGCTCATTTGAATATGAAGCCCTTGACTAATCCTCCAAAGCCAACAAATTATCAAGGCTAAAACCGCTGCAAAACACCCCTGAGCACCAGCACAAGATACTGTCGTGCAGGCAGGGGGTTCAGGAGGTCCTGGGTGAGCAAAGGCAGCGGGATGCAGCCGATGCTCGTGGAGGACAAGCCCAGATGAGGGTAGATCCATCCAACCTGGAACCGTGGGATGGCTCGAGCTCAGGATGCTGTTGGGATGCAGCCGCTGCCTTGCTCAATGTGCAATCCCTCCCTGAGATGCGTCTCTCCCACGCGCAACGATGGCCACAACCTGTGCCATTAACTTGTAAAACTGGTGAACTTAGAGGGATTGAAAGGAAATGAAGCTTGAGGTCAATGAGGCTGTATCACAACATGAAATACCCCCTTGCTGAGAGTCGCTGCTCCGCGCAGGACGCGAATTCCTGCGAGCCCCGGAGGACGGAGTTATGAAATAACCCGTATCGGCGAGCGAGGTTCTAAAGCAATTCCAAAAAACCCTCCCCGTCTAGACGGCTTGTATTCGCTGCAGTGTTTATGTGAGATAGAGGAATGCCCTAGAAAAACAGAGTTGTTTTTGGTCTCTGCCTCTGGCTCTGCCTTGTCTGATGAGGAGGCTCGGGTGTGATGCTCGTGTCCTGTGCTATAAGCACCGCGCTGGGGATGCTGCTTGCCCCGGGCACGGGGCAGAAGGGTAAAAGGTTATTCCTGCCTTTTCTGGGTGAACCAGCCTGCTTTAACCTCCTGGTCTCCTCTTGCCCTTAGCCACGGACCTGAAATATAATCCTGACTGCAATAATACTGACAGGCATCGTCATGGTTGTGCCTGTGGGGATGAGACCCTTATTTTTTTAATAAAAGAAATAAAAGGCATTTTTATCTTGCTTTGAACTTTGCTGCAAGCGGCGGTTTGAGATGCTGTTTTGATGGTGACTCGGAGAGCACAGATAGTGCTGCAGGATGAAACCACATTAACCAAAACGGTGCAAAGGCCACCAAAAGCGGCTTGGGTCTGTGTCACGTGGCTGTGATTCACCCTGCAGGGCTCAGTTACGTAGCAAAAACACCAGAGGTGAAATAATTGCCGAAAAGGAGCAGTTGCTTGAAAACATTGCAGAAAATTGGAGAAATTTTCTGGATTTTCAGCGTGCAGAGTGAAGGAGGGGTGGAATTAATCGGGCTGCTCGGTGCACACGCTTGGCCGGTGCTATGGAGAGATGTGGGTGGTGCAGCCAAAGGGTGCCCCGTTTTATTCCCTGCATCTCCAGCCGGTTGTCCCTGGAGGAGTGAGACTGTCTGGAATCTCCAGCTACAAAATCCCTATCACGGATGAACAAACAGCCAATTATCTCTATTGTCAGAGCTGGGGTTCTCTCCAAAAGGAAACATAAGGTTGTTCTGTGCCCGAGCTCGCTGAGTGACACGGGGTGTCCCCAAGAGAGGCAGCAGCTCTGCCCCTGCAGCCGGGCTGCAATTAGCAGCAAAGCTCTGCAGAAGCCATCCCCAAAGTCCTCATTTTGTGGTTTGTTTGGGCTCTTTTGTTTGGAATGTGTGCACGGGTGCACATGTGCATACGTATGGGTGCGCGGGTCAATGTGCCTTAATGCCTAATGCTGCAGGAGAGCGCCGAGTGGCAGCAGTGGAACCAGAAGTGCAATTTTTGCTCTTTTCCCCTTAATAAAGCATTAGGTGTAATTTATAGCCCGTGGAAGTGCAATGCCCCATGCCACATTTTGTGGCTTTTCGGTGGCATTACCTTAGGCTCAACCTTAGGCTTGAACTGTGAAATTTGGGTTTTCCAAGGGCTGCTCCTGGCGCACAGCTGAGAACACAGAAGTCCTAAGAGGGCACCGGGCGCCTGATGTCTTGGGTAACAACAAATAAACCATTGCATTTCCCAGTGCAAGTTTCCGTGTTCCCATTAATTTATTTCACATGTGAATTTAACCTAGCAGAGCTCGGATGAAAGTTGTGCCTTACTCATTTTTCCTCTTTTTTTTGTTTCTCCCCCAGTTTCTCTGCTTGAAGAACATTCGCACGTTCCTAAAAGTCTGCCACGACAAATTTGGGTTAAGAAACAGCGATCTCTTTGATCCCTTTGACCTCTTTGACGTTCGGGATTTTGGCAAGGTAAGAGCTCCGGGCTAGCGGACAGTTTGGGCATCGCTGACACCGGGTGTTTTTTGGCCTCGTGCTGCTGCTTTGGATGAAAAATGTGCAGCCTGGGTGGCTTTTCTGGATAAACTCTGCACCCCAAACTCACGTGCTGCTAAACTAGCAGGATTGGGCATTGTCTTTGCTGTGTCTTTAGGTAATGAGGAGAGATTTGGGCTTAAAGCTTCGTGTTTTGGTTGCAAAGGAGCAGTCGTGCCAGAGCAGCAGGGCACTGTCTGCATTAAAGGTGCACGTGGTATGGGCAGCTATTAGGTCTCTTTAATGTTCTTATCCCCCTAAATGGAGGGATGGAAAGGGAGAAAACTAGTTTGGGGAGGATGGCAAGGGACTCGAACGAGGGACTTTGTGTTTTCTCATGTTTTGCCCACAAATTCACTGCCAGGTGGCAGGTTGGGGCTGCCAGAAGCATCGTCCTTGCTCTCAGCATGACCTGGCCTGAGCACTGCAACCTGCATTGCACCTTTTCTGTGCATTAAAGAAGTCCCATAAAGAAGGCTGGTTTTGTAATTAGGCAAATGAGTTTCCATGGGGCTCAATAAACCCCCCGACAAGGCCCTGCCTGGCTCTGACAAGAGGCTCTTGGTCCCACGTCCTTTATTTTGGCATCAGGAATGCTCTGTTACTCCAAAGGATGCAGGGCTTGGGAAGCTCTTGCACGGGGACTGCCATTATTCTTCACATTAAAAGATTTATTAAAGCTCTCTATTGCTCTCCCTCTCTTGAGCTACCAGGCATAAGCTACTTGAAAGCAATTGTTCTGTTTTTTTCTGGTGAGAACATTCCCACTGCTGATGAGGTTATTTTATTTGATATTTATTGCCTAATTTATTTCTGGACCATTATCTGGAATGTGCAATTGCAGGGGCTTGTTTTATGAGTTTTTTGATTTATGAAGCACGAGGCAGCTTGGGTCGTTTGGAGAATACGAATGCACAGAAGGAGCCGTTTGGGTTGGGGAAGGAACCTTTGCTAATTAAAACGCCGCTTTACGGCCGCATTGTCTCTTGTTTTTTAGTATCTCCGATTGCTTAATAAGCCCGTTAATAGAGCTGGCATTAAAGCCCTCCTGGAACACGTCAGCTGGAAACGGTCTGGCTTCCTTTGCGCCCCGGCTAGGGACCAGCTCTTCCCGAGTTGTTTGCTTCCTGGAGGTCATCCACGACCTCGCAGGCCTTTGGAAAAGGGAGGGTTGGCCGTGCCCTCTTAATCCACAACAGCTCAGCTTTTTGGGAGACTCGGGAGGAGAAAATGTGCGCAAACTATGTATTTTGCTGCCTGCATCAAACTTATTCTCGAGTGCTTTGTCTTGCTCAAAATGCTTTGCAAGACTTGAGGTGGGTTCTCTGCAAAAAACTTGTTGATCCTTTTGTTATGGAGCTTTTATTTTATTTTTTGGGGGGCAGAATCAACTGTTCAGGTCTGTCCCACCCTCAAATCCCTCTGGAAACCTTTCTAAGCGCTCCTCTTGTCTTTTCCACCTTTCATTCCGACGTTATCTGCAGATCTGCGCCCGACAGTGGCAACGCAAACAAACAGGGACAAATCCGCTGTCGACCAAAGCGAGTTTCTCTTTTGACTCACAGTCCTCCAGATCCCGTGCGAGCAAAAAGGAGCCTTTAATTTACGTTCCCGCTGGCCCAACGCAGCCTTTGCACACACAAAAATTCACCGTGTAGCCATTCATTACTTGGCTCAATGGCACTTTTTGGTTACCCGACACTTAGGCCGTGTAAGAGGCTTCTACGAGCGGTGCAATAGTAATAGCTGGGCATTTAATTCCTATTGACGTAGTTAGTCCTCTCCTGCAAGCAGAAGGCCAGTTGGGCAGCATTGCTAAGAGCATTTGGGGTTGCTGCAATGCAATTAGCAAGTAAAGCCGCAGAGTCCCAGGTGCTTGTGCGCTGCTGACCCCCACATAAAAGGATTTTTCCATTGGAGATCCGCAGGCTTTCCCAGGGTTTCTTAGCAAGAGGAAGCTGCTGCTGTCTTGTTTTGCACATCTTTTTGTCAAAAATCATCATCCAGAGGTGCACATTTTATTCGTGCCTTTGCTCGCTTCCATTTCAAGCTTAGGGCAGTAACTGCTGCTTGGCTTCCAGGAGTCTGGTGGGATGGGACTGATCCATGTGGGCTTCTCCGGCTGGAATCCCTGTGGAGCTGGGAAGATTCCCGCCCGCCTCCCTGCACAGTTGGGTAATGGGCAAGTGCAGGCGCTTGCCAAAGAGCTGCATCATTTTCTTGTAATTCTTCTTGCAGTGTTTTCCAATGACCCAAGGGAATGAAAAGGCAACTTTCAAACTGTTCACAGCCTATATGTGCATAGAACACAAAGTGTGTATATGTTATGTATATATTAGATATCTAAAACCAGAAATAACTTCTGCAGAAACAATGTTGTGTGCAGGGCTCTGGGGGCAAAAGCTGCTCTCAGTGCAGCCTTATCTGTGATTTGGGTGAGTGCTGGAGTCCTCTGCAAGGGTGCTGTGCACCCAGCTCTTGCTAGGGTGGCTTGTCGCTGTATGTGCTTAAGTTTAATAGCAGTGATACAGAACATAGATTTTATTGAACTTGCTAATTTGTTGGCACCAACTACAGCAGGATAAGATGCGCATAAATATGGATTAAGCTCTTTATCACTTAGCGTGCTGGTAGCAATGTTCATTAGAGTTACTCATTTTCAATCACTTGCAGCAATATAGGGTTTTTGTTTTGAGAAATATAGTTCAAATATTCATAAGCCCGTGGCGCGTGCTGTTTATGAGCTGCCTCCTCCTCCTCCTCGTTCTCCTGGTGTGTGTTTAATTGTCCTGACTTGCCAAGTTTCTGCACCATTTCCTCCAAGTTCTCTGCAAGGTGGGGGTCTCCAGCACCTTGCCCCTCTCTGAAAAGCCCACCGCATTGCCACAGAGGCAGGAAAAATAAAAAAGCAAGTTTTCTGCTCATTTTTCCAAGTGGATATGAGGCGGGCAGCAGTGTTGGTGTTACTGAGGGATGTGGCGATGTTCCCACCGAGGATCGATGGCCCTGGGGCTCTTTTCCCCCTGGGATGCTCCCCTGGGGATCCCTCCCTCGGATGCTTCTGTAACATCACGGTCTGCAGTATTTTACAACATACCCATAAAACTGGATCCCTGCTTTTATCCTGGCTTAAGGGGGTTGGGATTTCATATGTTATATGAAATAATACAGATAAGTGAAAACTCTGATATCTGGCTGTGTTTTGGTGCCATCGCAAGCAAAGCCAGCTCAGCACGCTCCCTCCTGCAGGGTCAGCAGCTCGCTTTTTCCATCTGTGATAGAATTTGCATATATGCCTGTGCATATCTATCTGTATTTTTGTTTATCTCCTGACTTTTTGCATCCCAGAAGGCATCGGAAGTGGCGCGTTTTCCTTTCTGGTGGTGAATCACTGCAGGGATGGGAAGAGGAGGAGGAGGCTTTTGCAGGGCTGGCCGTGCCCGCGCATAGTGCCTGTTTATTTACAAATTCCCTGGAGGAAGGAGCCGGGAGAGCAGAGCAGATCCCCCTTGCCGCGTGTGTCGGCTCCTCACGCGGGCGCTGCGTGGGCGCTTGCCGGGCATCCAGGAGGAGCTGCTGTCGGAGATGGAAGCGCTCCGTGGCTCTCCAGCTTGCAACGCGTGCGTGCCGTGGGTGGAGCGGGAAGCCGTCTCCGAAAGAAGGGCGTGGGGGGGTTTATTTATTGATTTTATTTTTTATTTTTATTTTAAATTCCCAGGAGAGCAGTAGAGTAACTGGCCTGCGGAGATGTGTGTGCGCAGGCTTGCGTGCAAGGAAGCAGGAACTCGCTTAACCCCTTCCCTGCCCGCTGCAGCGAGCCTTGCTGTGACTCTGTTTCCCAGCCTGCTGCAGCAGGACGGGGTTTTTCCCCATGGAAAAGGGGGCTGCATATTCCCAGCACCGTGGTTGGAGCGAGCAAGGCAGGTCCACTTTCCAGAGTGGAGGGAAAACGTGCTGTGAGGTTTTCCCTGCGTGGACGTGGGATGTTGGGCTTGCACCGGCTGCGGGCTCGGATGGACACGGAGCATCCCGAGCGTCCCCAGCTCGCAGCAAGGGCCAAGGCTCCTTCTCCTGGCATGGCAGGAGCCCAACAACTTCTCCCTGCTTTCCCCTTCCTCCCTGCCCTACTTAGAGCCCGGGGCTGTTTATAGATGTGCCGTTTTCAGTGAAACTGCAAGAGCCAGAAATGTGCGTTCTGGGAAGCTTTGCTTTCCTCCTCTTGGCTGCCTTCCTCAGTATTTTTCCAAGGGGTCACATTAAGGGATTTTATGTTTCAGATCAAGCAAGCACAGGCAGGATCTTCCTTAGCTCCCATGGGCTCCTCAGGAGAACTGGGCACTGGAGCCTTTAATAGCGTGGAGGGATGTGAGGAATCCGGGATATTGATCAGGATGTATGTAAACATATATTCTTAATGAATATGCAATCGATTTTCCTTTACCACCTTGATTTTCCTGAGCTTTCCTTGCAGTAATATTAGACAAACTCAGGGGAGAGGAGGAAAAAAGAGCCTCTTTTTGTCTCGAAAAGCCCCGTGATTGGTAAAACATTTACCAGGCTGCCCCCTCCAAGAAGGGGAGGCGGGAAGCCAGGCTCTGTTCTGTGGCCCAACAGGTTTTACCTGTTGGAAAAATGCCCGGTTTTCCTTGGAACCCTGTTCTCTCCTTTCCCCTTTCCTCAGATATTCAAAGGTGGTCACAACAGAAAGTTGTCAGCAGGCAGAGTCAGTCTTGAGATATCGTAGAGCTCACTTAATGCAACTGATATCACTTGACCGAACTTTTGGATATGCCCCTTGGGAAAGGAAGGGGGAATATCCCAGGTAATGCTGCTCAGAGGGATCTTTGGAAAAATGGGATTTTTTGTTCTGCAGTGAGCCAGGCTTCTTCCATTTCTTTATTAAACCCTTCCGTGCGTTTTGCAGCATGTTGGGACTGTAACAGCTGGGGATGAAACTGTCCCAAGGCCAAACGGCCTGAATTTACACAGAAGCAATTAGCATTTCTTGAAAGGGATTAATGCGCAGCAGCAGCCCAAAGTGAAGCCGGGAGCTTGGAAATGCTGGCGCTCTCTGCCCCTGCAGATCCCAATCCTCTGGATGGATCTGCCTTTCCCATGGTAAAGATTCAGGAAAAAAAAAGAAAAAAAAAAAACCAGGAAAAAAAAAAAAGCAATCTTCTTCCATGAGAAGTTAGGTTTAGTCTTTGGGAGGAGGAAGAGGAGGAGTGCGAGTTAGCATATCAAAGTTTAGTGCCTAAAAACAAACATCCTCCTGGAACTCCGGAGCCAGGACGTCTCGTGTCCGCTTCCCTGCCCGTCCTGCGGGAGGGGACGGGCCAGGGGGGCTCCGAGGGGAAGGAAAGTGCTTGGCCAGGGGGGCCCCGGCTCCGAGTTGGGATCTGGCCTCCTTGGTAGAGAAAAGTTGATGTTTCACAGCAAATAAAGCTTGCACGAGGGAGGGGATGGAAATCGTGCACCAAAACCTCCACTCTCAGCAGCGCGGGTTGGGACCAGGGGTGACGTGAGCGTGACGCCGTATCGCCAATTTTGGTGTTTTCTGGCATTTTGAGATGTTTGGGATCCTCAAGCTTTGGTGGCCACCAGGTCCTGTTGAGCTGCATGAATATCTCCTTAAATCAGGGGCTATATTCCTGCTTGGTGCCAGAAATGAGGGCCGGGCTCCTCGCCTCCCCCTCGTTCATGGGCAGGGTTTAGAAAGAGAGGGGGGAAAAAAAAAATCTGACTCCTTTTTGTTCCACTGGCTTTCAGAATGGGCTGCTTGTTTGCTCTTGGAGTTTTGCCCATTTTTCTTTTTCCTCCTTTCAGAAACAAAATGATGCATTTCTTCCGAAATGTTCCGTATTTGCAAGATTCCTCCGGGTGACTCCCGCTGCCCGCCCCGGGCGCTGGGCTAGGTGGGCGACGAGGGGAGCAGCGCTGCAAAACGTGGGGCAGAACCTCCTGGAGCTGCCAGGTGGTCGGCTCCTCCGTGTGTGCTGCGTGAACCGGATGGGAACAAGGCAGGGAAACGGGATCGAACGGTTTGCTTTGCATCTGCAGTGTTGATGGAGAACAATTTGCCTCTGCATAGGTTCAAAAACCCTCTCAGCCTCGCAGGTGAGGCTGGGATGGTGGAGACATCTGAAAGCCATCTGCATGGGTTGTGCAATGCTCTTAACTATCAATTTCCCTTTGGAAGGGCGGGCACATTTCTCTTGGAAACAGATGCTTTTTTCTTTTCCAGCTCTTGCAGCCTTCCGTTTGCCTGGCTCAAGACCTGCAGGAGGAGGGAGATGGGGCATCTGCAGCCAGGCTTGCTGCACAGCCCTTTGCTCTACCTGCATGAGACAGCAACGCTTGCTCACCCTTGGCACTTTGCTCGTGGAGTTAATGAGCCCCAGATGTTGATGCTGCAGCTAGTTCATTTATGCTCTTTCTTAATGGTGTGTACGTAAGCGAGACATCCTCTTCCTCAGCACTCTGCTCTTCCTACTAATTACGCATTAATGTGTAATCCTGGTAGCAAGAAAGCAGCCCTAATGCTGCTGGGTCATGCTAACCATGTGGGCACGCTCCACACCGTGGCCTCGCAAGGTTTCTTATCTCAGACTTGTTAGTAATTTTAGGAATTTTTGAACCAACATGACCTTGGTAAATGTTTACAGTTGTTTCTCTTGCTGAATAAGGCCTGTCTGGGAGGACTGTTTGGTTTCTAGCTGCAGTGGAGACTTCTCTGGCTAGCAGATGGTGGGGATTTCATAGCCTGTTACTTGTGTTTTGCAAAAAGTGCTTCATGCTTCTGTGGAAGGAGCCATCTGCAGATGGGCTGGAAGTAACAACCACGAGCCAGCAGTTTGTATGTTCTTCTGGGGCATGGGGAAGGATTTATGATTGGACTTGATCTTGAAGGTCTTTTTCAGCTATAATGATTCTGTGATTCTGTGTTTGGTCACTCCAGAGCCAATCGTCAATATGATGGAGTAGTGAAGACAACTAGATCCTTGAGTTCTGTGTTGTCCAAGCTGATGTAGATGTGGCGTGAGAAGCAGTAATAAGTGAGCTCTTTGGAATAGTGGTGATGGAGCTGTGGTGGAGATGGGGATGGCTCATCTAGGCTGCAGTCTGGCTGTTATCTCGCATCCTTTTAGTCATCTTGTTGAAGGCTGTTGGTTTACTCATATGTGTAGGGAGAGCCACACCAGTATTTGCATCGTGCAGTCCTTGGAAATGCAATGAATGTCACCTGTATGTAGAGTAATGGCTCTGTTAGAGGAGTGCCCTTCTGCCTCTCCTGCTTTTGTGCACCGAACATATATATGGAAAGCACAGACTCAAAACTGGAGTTGTGGCAAGAAAAGCTTTATAGAGTTTTCACAAGGTTAAAAAGATGAAAACTGTGCTCACACACACCTGCCCGTCGGTGTCAATGCTATTAGTGTGTGCTGAGAATAAAGCGAGCACGGGGCATCCGTGAGGACGGTAAATGTAACTGCTATGTTTGATCCTGGGGATGCTCCTCTGCACCTTGTCCTGCCCTGGGCGCGTGGGGCTGCCAGAACAAGCAGGGATGATGCTGAAACCCTGCTCTGAAAGCCGGGCTTTGCAGAGCCAGGGTGCGAGACAGCTGGCTCCGAGGTGTTGCTCTCTTGTCCAGATGATGCACCTGAATCGGATGATGCCTCCAATGGAAAAGAGAAACTCTGTCTTCCAAGCTAGTGGAGCATAAAGATTACTAAAAAAATGAATTTATTTCTTCCATGCGGAAACAGGGCTTTAGTTCCCGCGCTTAGAGGTTTATCAAAAGGGCCTCTGTGCTCCAGAAGCAGCGCTGAGATCACAGCCCATCCCAGATGGGATCTGGGTCGAACTGCCTGGATCCCATCCCGGGCAGATATGAAGAACCATTCTACAGCATCAGGGTATTTTGAATTGCACGCCTCCATTCTGCTCGGAAGCTGCCTTTACAGGAACTGAATTGTGCAGCAAACGGGCTTTTAAGATCTGCTGCTTTTGGGAATCAGGTGGTGAGGTGGCTGCAAGGGCTCAGCATGGGCACCGCAGTGCAGGATGCTGGCGGGCAGCAGGGCCTGGGGGATGGAAGGGGGATGCACCAACATGTTGCTCTGATTTTGGTTTTGTAGATTGTAGATTTTGTAGATTGCATCCTGCAATTGTTGGTTTTGTTGGGAAGTTGATTTTGTATTAACTGAAATAATTTGATAGTTTGGGGTGCCAGGGATCCCTTTGCCAGGGATGTGATTTTGGGGCCAGGTGATCAGCAGGGCTGGACTTTGACGATATCTTGGATCAGACACCAAGTTTTCCTAGGAACTATGACATTCCGTAGTGTGACCTTGCCTGGAAAGTGCTGTCCTAAAAGGAAAAACCCTATTGACCTTCACGGCATTGTTGGGATGCCAGAAGGAAGTTGCATAAGAAAGATTTGCTGAATTTGAGATGACGCTATTTTATTTTTTAACATGAATATGTAGAAAAATCCAGTTGGGAAGTGGATTCAGTTTGGGGTTAAATCCAGCCTGCAGGGAACCCTGTGAAGGACATTAGCCTTGAGGCCTCCCTTCACTTTGTTTGTTTGCTCAGCCTGTTTCCTCCTCCCACTCTCCCCCTTGCCTCTCTCTTTTTTTTTTTTTTTCCTAATATTGTTCTAATTACTGGAGTGTGAAGAATTGACTCTTAAAATGCCTCCTGGCAAATTCCATTTGTGCATTGATGAAATTTCCCCTCGCCGCCGTCTCGCCAGCAGTGGGGCAGCTTTGGGCACGTTTTCTGATAAAAACTTCTTATCCAGCCTTCCCTGGCAAACTGGGGCATGCTAGTTATCACATTGATTGGAGATATACATGCCAATGCAAGATAAATAGATAGAAAGCAGGGGATTTGAGAGGAGGATGTTAATGTTCTTGTCCATCAGAGTTCCTCCCAGCTTGTGCTTTCACAGCCATTTCTCCTATTCCAGATATGCTGCAAAAAGGTTTTTTGGAGGCAATGGCCTTTTTGTACTCATTTTTTTCCTAGAAATCTAGAAATTTGGTGGGTGAAGCTACCAGAATGGATATTACAGCTCAGCTGGGCTGACCCCAGAGGCTCAGGCAGGAGAGGAGGGGAAGGACTTGAGCTGAGCTTGAGGACTTGAGGCTTTTGGAGAGGTCAGGCTTCAAAGCTCAGTTGGAATTAACACGTTTGCAGGAACTTTTCTGCTCATGTGTGGTCACATCTTTTGCTTTCTCCTGACTTTGTCGTGCTGGCTGTATCTGCACCTTCTGGACCTATTGTATCTGCTTGCAACAAACTCCTCTGTTTGCAGGCTGGGCTAGTGCATCGTGCTGGAGGGTCAAACATGCATGCTCAAAACATGGTCCTCCCTGCTTAGCCAGGGCAGTAATTTCCTTTTTTAAAAGCAAGGAGGGGATTAGATGGGTGATTTCTATTGAAAGCAACAGTACAGAGCCGTATCCACATGCCTTTTCGGGTTTTAAGCAGTGAGTTGGACTCTTTCTGCAGCTGCAAGGGGCTAAAAACTTAAAAATAAAACTGAAAGCTCAGTTAGCAAGTAATTGCAAGGTTCCCAGGACTGTGGCTTTGTGAAAAGTGGCAAGGAGGAGGTTTTCTCCCTAACATTACAGGGCGGGCAGTTTTGGACCATCGCTGGATTCCTGTTGTGGTAGGTCCATGCAGCAGATTTAGGCTGTGAAATTAGAGGTTGCTTCTGTCTCTTCCGTGTGTTTGCAGCATGGGAGCTGGCCCGGGAGAGGAAAGCAGAGACAGAGAGGAAATGGGTTGGAAGAGGCTTTTTTTTTCCCTGGGGTTGAGTGAATGGATGGAGCTTCCCACAGCAAAAGGGTTGGGAACTGGGCTGCTTCTCATTGCCTGGCGTGAACTGGGGCACTGGACAGCAATACTGGTGGTAGCTCTTGCAGCTGATATCTCTACAGCCTGCCTCTGGCAGCAGCATCTCCCTTTCCTCCAAAGAAGTAAACTTAATCCCTTGCTGTCTCCCTTGTAGACAAGCATAGGAAAATCCAGCCCAATAATAGTGATTGTGTAATTAGAAGCTTCTACTTAAACATATAATTCTGCTTGATTTTTATTTATTTATGTCCTTTCTGCCCGTGGGTTTTATGCATTAGCCCTGTGGCCGCTGCAAGAGGCCAATTGCCCCGAGGTTGGGCTGCTTGATGCTTTGGAGGCGAAGCTCAGAAATCTAGTAACAGCAAAGGGCATGAGAGGAGGCAGAGGGGACTGAGAAATCTGGACTGCAGATGCAGCCTCCTGCTCCTCTAAAACTTTCCGTCAGACTCTGCATTTGAGCTGCAGATGTGTTCTGGATGAAAGAAAATAGCAACAACTCACACGAGCGCATGAGCTGTGGGCACTTCTCTTGGCTCGTGTGGGATGGGCTGTGCTGTTAAACTCGGATGTTTTAAGCTGCTGCCTAACTTGGTGTGTTTTTTACATTTTCCTGCCAGCAGCTGTGCTATAAGATAGAGGAACAAGGCAGGAGACCCTGGGCAGGGGTTTTCAGTAGATTTTTTGTTGTTCCCTAAAATTTTCCTGGCAAACGTGCAATGCCCTAGATGCTGCATGTAAACCATCAGCGAGCCCCCGTGCTTTTCCAGGCTCCTTTTTGCTAATCCTCTTAAAAGCAGCCCATGGACTTCTATATCGGAGGAAACTGGACTGAGAATCCCTCTTAGAAGTGGGACCTGTGCTTAGAAATGCAGCGCTCTTCACAACTGCTCCGATTCCCTGCACCGTGGTGTTGCTCGGGCTCCCTCCCCGTGTGAACCAGGGTGCACTAGCTCTTTGCACGGGCTCCCTGCTGCCTCTAGCTGCTTTGGGGCACATCAAAACCTTTAAGTGTCCCTTGCACGAGCGCTGCAACCCATCAGCTTGGGTTGATGCCTCTGCTTGGCCAATGACTTGCAGAAAAGCACCCCAGGAGCCACAGCCTGCTGAAGCTGCACTGTGTCACCACACTGCTTTATTGCCTTGTCTCTTTTAGCCCCGGTAGGAGAATTTAGAAAAGGAAAAGTGAGGGAAGATGGAGAAGCCTCAGCTGGGCTTGGCTGAGAGCATTCATGGGCACTGGGGTGGCCAGGGATGCTCAGCTCTGGGCTCCTCTTTTCCACTGCTCCTTGTGCCCTCTGGTGCAAGAATATTGTTTTTAGTGTGGTAAAACTGCCCAAAACGCTATAACTTATTGCACTTTAATGCATCTCCAGCTATAATGTAACGTGCCACAAAAAAACCCCTCCACCCTCGAGGTAGCAATCGATGAAGATGAGTCGGAGCAAGTTCCTGTTAGTGCCTGAAGGATGAGCAGGTCTTTAGACATCTGTGGTTTTGTTCAGCGCTGTTTCTAGGTGCATTAAGTCTGTTTTTTACCCTGTTTTCTTCTGAAATATAGATGAGAAAATGTCATAGCAAGGGCCTACATGGGGTGGGGAGGGAAGGATGGCAATAGATGTGAGTGACTAAAAGAAAGGTCAAGTAGGAGACGTTCCCCAGTAGTGTTCATTGAGATTATGAATGTAATTTAACCTCTGGTTTTAGCTGTGTGTTTAATAAAACCATGAGTCAGAGGGACCCATGCAGAGAGATGAAATGTAAGATATAGGAGGGAGGTTTTTCTTTCCTGTGTGGTTTTGGAGATGGGCTCGTGCTGGGGAAATGGCCCCTGGATCTGCGGATCCGGAGGGGGCTCCCTGGGGGGCTTAAGCCTAATGGTCCTTTCCAAGGGCTCCACATCTGCGTCTCGGGCATCTGTTATCTGTTATGTTCGTGGGCAATATCTGCTCTAAATGGGCTGCGAGTCAGCTGAATGTAGTGGGTTATGAACGTTAGTGCTAATGGGGGGATCTGTGGGTGCTGTTTGAGTGGGATGCGCTCCGGAGGGATGCGCTCCGGAGGGATGCGCAGTGTTCCCAGCTCCCATCGTGGTGATGCCGGCTGCTCCCAAGGTTTCTGTTCAGCAGTTTGAGCTGCAAGTGCTTCCCACCAGGTTGGAGGGGGCTGAGCTGCAAAACAAAGCATGTGAATAAATATTCTTGGCTGACTCCAGGCTACTCTTTACTCCTTTTCCTCCAAAACAGGCTCATAGGAGCCTTCTCCTGCCTTGCAAATAATAGGTTTTGTTTTACAGCCCTGCCAGTGCTTGAGTATTTACTCTGCTTTGCTTAGGTGATGACCTTAGGCATCTCTTGTAGGTCTATTTGATCTTTTTTCCCTGTTCTGAAACCTTTTTTTTTTTTAATATTTAAGGGAAAACATCGTAGCCGGTGTTAAACAACCCCCTGCTGCCTATGTGGCTTAGATAATAGGCTGCCAACACGTATGGGACTGCCGAGGAGGTCATGCTCCCAGCTCAAGCCATGCATAATAAGATAATTTTATGCCATGCAATGTTTTCTTTATGGAGAGGCACAGGCTATCAGTCATCATCTATGTGTTTTAATGCAATCTTGGTCTGTGTTTCTGCTGGGGAGGCTGATGGCACCAATTAATTTTATTGTGTGAAAATAGTTTTTGGCGCCACGTGATTTGCACGGGCTGAGCCTTATGCTTCCTAATGATCTCTCTATTAATTTAACTAATGCCGCTAAGCGGAGGATGCCTTTCAAGTGGAAAGGGAGACATGGCTGATACCACGGATCAAATATTAGCAAGAGCAAATTAAAGCCTGGTTTGCACCATAAGGCCCTCAGCTGCTGCAGGGTTCCCCTTCCAGTGACTTTGAGTAATTGCTGCAAATCTGTCCCTAAATCAACAAAATAAGGGGGGAAGTTGCAATAAGGTCACATCAACCTGTTCTTTTTTCAAACTTTGGGAGAAATCTCTATTTGCAGTGCAGGTCTCACACTATGTGTGTGTGTTGCTGGCTGATTTCATCCATTGACTTATATAAGGGGGGAAAAAAAGCTCCTGTATTGCACAAAAATATAGTCAGATTAATATCATCTAAGTGAAGCAAGGAGGGAAAGAAGAAATCAATGCTGGTTGTCAGCAAAGTGTTTATGGAAAGATTTATCTATTAGCATTAATATTTTAGTTGCTGTGAGTGCCATGGAGTTATGCAGCTCCTGCATGGAAATACGTGGGAAAGTGGCTGGTAACTAAATACTTGAACTCCTGGGCTGGGGGCTGATAAAAGAAACCCTGCTGGTAATGGGCTCTCTAAAGCACTGGAACGAGTTTTGGGTGCCTTGGTGGTCTTTGAGATGGTGCTAAAATGCTCATAATTGGAGCAGAGTCGCAGTGTTGAAATTTCTGTTGGCTTGGACTTTTTATTCTGCTGTGGGCTGAGGGTTGTAGATACAGAGTGAAGTCAAATCTTCCCTTAGGGTAAGTAGAAGCACAAAGCCTCTCACAGCTCTGACTTCATTGGGGAGGCTCCCGAAACTCACTGTCTGTTGTGTTTTCTGAGTCAGAACTGAGAAAAGATAGAAGAAAACTTAATAAAAAACTTTCTAGCTCATAGAAAACGTGAACAAGGACGTTGAAAGCTGCTTGCTGGGTTCATGGGGCGATGGGTCACTTTGGCAGCAGTCGTGTCCAAAGACCTTGGCTTTGCATCTACTCTGAGTCACCTAAATATGTAGCTCTGAGTCACCTAAATATATATGTTCAGAAACACGCGCCCACCTGGAAACCCCTTCCCCAAATATAAAATGCTCCAGGTGCTAGAACTAGGGCTAGGCAATATTGCAGCATTATAGTGATGGTTTTTCCCCCCTGAGTGCTTTGTGTCTCCGTCTCTCATCAAATCCGATCTCCCAATATTATAACAAGTGATGAGTAATGGAGCTATTGGCCTATTTAAATATGTATGAACTTCTCGAGGAAAGCCAGGGAAATGAGGAGCAAGCAGGACAGATGACAGATGCAAGACGGGTCACATTTTTGACATGCTGTTTTTCTCCTCTCCAGTGCCCTGAATCATTACTCATAAGCAAAGCATAATATTTCTGTCCTTTGTATGTGGGGATTAAGACTGTTATTATCTTTAAAAGGAGGCTCTATCTGGGTCACAGCTGTGACGGTGTCGTGGACCGATGATGCTGCGGTTCCCTGTGTCTTACCTTGGGATTGTTGCCTGTTCCTGATGGAGAACAGGGATAGTTCTCAGTGTGATTCATTTTATTTTCTTGGTACAGGATGTTATTTATTCCTTTTTCTTGCAGCCCCTTGGTGTGTGGGAAGGCCAGGTCACCTAAATGGGTGGCAATGACTTTAGCCAGGTCTCCCTGCACAGGTGAAGCTTGCTCAAGGGAGGAAGAATTAAGCCACAGCGAAGGAATTTCTTGTTCCCCATAGTTGTCTCTGTGAGGGTTTGCAGGGTTAGATCTTTGGTGTTTACGCTGTGTTGGAAATAATAACATATATATGGACCTGGCAGTATGTTGGTGAGCAGGATGGATGGGTCTGAAATGCTGCTGCTGCTGGGGAGAAGTCTCAGTGCCGGGATGGTGCTTGGCAGAGCGTTTGTGTTGGAGTCTTTGGAGCTGATTTCCCCACCTTGCCGAGCACCCAACCTCCAGAAGGGCTAAATCCAGTTCCCCACAAGATTCCTGTCAGTACAGTGGATTTAATGCACGCGCTGCTATGCAGTGCCCTGCGTGGGCAGGGGATGGATGTGTCCCCCATGGGTTAGCCTTGCTGCTTGTGCTCCGTGGGCTTTTCAGAGGCACGTGGGGGGAAAAAATGCCGTTCAAAGAAAATTACTGCCTTGCCGTCAATGGAAAACAAAAGCCTTTTGTCCTGTCAATCATCCGGGGGCTTTATCCTGTCAATCAGGAGGAAAACGTCTCCTTTCCCTCCTGCCAGAGTTTAGAGTCCTAGTTCTTCATTCAAAACAAACATAGGCTGGGACAGACAGATTTTTATTTTAATAGAGAAAATGCTGCAATTAAGTATCAGTATCAAGACCTGAGCGCAGGAGGTAATGCAAGGAACTGCGGTACGTGTCTCCTTGTCCCGTAGCTGCCCCCAGGTGACACCTGCTAGTGAATGGGGTGACAGGCGGGTCCTTCACAGCACCATGATGCTAGTGTCAAACCAACATGAGATTGGGGTGCAGTGAGTATTTTGTTTTTGTTAAATATGAGGAAACCTGGGTATGGAAAAACGAGGAGCAATGAGTTTAAATATTAATTTTGCTTCACTCTCCCGTTTTCCTACCTTCACTCTCTGCAAGCACGTGTAGGCAGTGATGGCCATCGAGGTGTCCAAGCCCCCGATGATGCTGAGCAGAAGCGGCTCTGGAGGAAACGTAACTGTACCAGGCTCTGAAAGATGCCACCGCTTGGGCACCAGGGCAGAAAAACCCTTCCCTGGTGACTGTGGCAGGGCAGCGCCGCGGGATTCCTGCCCTGTGACTCATGTCCTGCTCCTTGTCCTCACATAAAGTGGCTTTTGTCACCCAAACAGAGCCCCTAGTCCAGCTTCACTGCAGCCCCTGGCCTGTGCAGGTGGCTCGAATCCTCCGGGGCTTTTGTTCCCTTCCCAAAGCTGTGGGAAACTTCCCCATCTTTCCCCTTTCCCTTTTGCCGGGCGGTTTTGCAGCTCCGTCGTGCACGGCCCGCGGGTGCTGGGGACCTGCAGCCTTTGGGACTTGTCACTTGCAGCACAGCAAGGGACAGGGTTTTGTGCAAGCGAGCTGCAACGGGGGCCCTTTGCAGCGTGTTTTGCAGCAAGAGCTGCTGCATTCCCATGTCCTCAGCAAGGAAGGATCATTCACCTCCCAGGGTCTTATTTTATGCTCTGCCTACAAAGAGAGAAATATATCTCCTTTTTTAAAACCTTGGGCTCCTCTGCCTTGTCAGTTGGGTCTTGGTAATCACTTTAATCTGCAATTGGGATTGCCTGAAAATATAAGAATTTTTCAGGGACTGTCATTTTCTTTGCTACCTTCAGGCTGTTCGTTTTTTAAATAAACTAATTTTTCCTGGCAGATAAGTACCAGGGCTGCAAGCAGTTGCACCGAGGGTGCAAAATGGGAATTGATTTATGGGAACGGGGGATGCGATCTAGCAAATGTCAATTTTTTTCCCCTCTTGAGCCTATAAATTAGTTTTGATTACAATGACATTTCGTATGGTGCTTATAAATCAGTTCCAAAGGAACTGTGCAGGTTTGGGAAAGCTGAGTCCAGTGGCCATACAGGAGCATTGCGGATCCCAATGGTTGGGTAGATCGTGATTTGTGTTTCAAGGAGTAGCTGGAGATTTAAGGAATTGACCATCCTGCTGGATTTTTGGGATGCTTCAGGGCTTCCTCCCTAGTGGAGCTCAACAAGGACTTGCCCAAGGATGCAAAACCACTAGATGTTTTGGGGTGATTTGGGCTTATTTTGGCCCTGCAGAAGTTCGCACCGTGGGAGCACCTTCCAGGCAGCTTTGGGGATCAGCAAGGGGCAAGAGCTCCCAAGGGAGCAGCAGGACTGGGAAATGTCCCTTTCTCCCGGCTTTTTCCAGGGCCTTGGTTTGTCCCGCTGCTCGCTGGGCTGCAGAAACACGTGTGATGAGCATTGCAGGGTCTCCTCGCTGCTGCTCTGCTGGTGTTTGCAGCCAACTGGGAAGTGTGGAAGGATATTAGCAGCAATATTTTTAGCTGGTTTAGGAGGAAAGGCATTTTGTGTATGCATGCGGGTGTTTGCTTTGGGTTAGTTTAGTAAATGTTGGGGATTTTTTTTCCCCCTTTTTAATTAGGAAGATCCAAGCTTGGAGCAAATTGGAAACAGATGGAGCTGGTGACATCACTCTGTTTTATTCCTGTTAGTGCAGATTAGCTACTCCGTGTTAAAGCCTGAATAGGGCGTTTTAGGCTTAAACACCCTGTGTGCGCTCTCTTCCTTGCCTCTCCCATCTGTCCTTCCTGCTCTGTTTTTTCCATTGCAGTTACTGGCTGCATCCCCAGGTAATATCCCCTCAAATTCCAAGCTTGCACCAATTTCTCCTGCCCTGGTTCCATGCACAGCCCAGCCCTGGCTTGCAAGGGCTTTACTACTGCTCTTAACGTTGCTTAAATGCTGCAGGACCAGAGCGTGAGATGCGAGTTGGTGGCTCTTGCACAGGAGCTTGTTCGAGTATCCCTTGGGATATGCTGGGGATACAGGAAAGCTAGCATGGCACTGGTTTGGTTCCAATCCCAACATAGCGTTGATAATCTTGCTTTTTTCCCCGGCTCTTTTCACCAGTTTCTGGTCTGGAGATCATCCCCTTGGATGCACCCGATGGAAGCGGGAACGCGGTGGCCGGGCTGCGCTTGTCCCGGCGCATTCCCGGCTCCCTTGGCCGGCGCTGCAGCGGCTCTTCCCGGCGCAGCAGGAATCTGCCTTCATGTCCCTGGCAGCACATGAAAAGCGCCGGCCGCGGGATGTGTTTGTGCTCATCTCGCTGGGGAAAGCGGGAGCGCGGAGCAGGAAGGGAGCCCGAGCGCTCTCGGGATCATCAGGCTTATTTTCAAAACACTTTTTGTTGTTGTTGTTGTTTTTCCCGAGGAATCAAAACCCTGCTTCTTTCTGGCTTTGTTTTCCTTTCCTCTTCTCCAGGGATGCCCTTGAAGATTTATTCTGCCTTTTCCAACAATAATATCGCCCGGATCCCACTGGCGGTGCTGAAGGCTGAAGCCTTTGGCACCAGAGGTTGGGCAGGATTTGCAAGCGCCTCCCTCAGGACCCAGCAGTGCAAAGTGTGGATGTGTGAGTGTTTTCCCAGCGGGAATGTGGGCTTGGCCACAGGAGGAAAATCCCTTTAATGGGACACAGCTTGTCCTTGTGAAGCCATTTTTTGGGAAGGGTATCCCATTAAGCCCAAGGTGTTTCTCACTGGTCTGCAAGTGGTGAATATAATAAATATTGCTCTAAATATATATATATAACCCCTTTTTTTCTGCTTTGCACAGAGTTGTGTTGGATCATAACTCTGTGCTTTTATACCTGCTGTTTAACGCTCACCTGTGTAAATCCAGCCTGGTTTTTCTTGGCTCAGCAGGAGCAGCTTGGCTTCCTCAGGGCTTCCCAAGTGATGGGACGGGGTCCTTGAGTCATAGGGGTGTCTTCAGGCCTCAGGTTTTTCATCTGAGAAACATCCCCAATGGTTTGCAGTGATTTTGTGGGGGTTAATTGATATCTGAAGTCAGTTGTGCTGAGAAGCAGCAGCAGGGATAGCACATGGAAGCAACCACGCAGAATATGGTACAGGGATGTCTTGTGCCCTGGCAATCTTCCTGTGACAAAATCAGAGCTGTGTTCTGCTGCCCAGGCTGGGAGCAGGCTGATCTTTACCTTTTTGACCCCAAAGTTGAGGTTGAGCCCTGCTCGAGGCTGCACCCATTCCCCATCACATCTGAGCTGGGAGTCAGCTGCAGGTACGAGAGCATCGGTGTCTGTAGCAGAGCCCGGAGCAGAAAAATAGCTCAGAACTACCTAAAAACTGGGGTTATAAAATCTCCCATAGCAAAGGCAATATTTTATAATATACTTTTTAGCAACTCTGCACGTAGCAGCTTGGAAGATTGGCCGCCTGATGTCCCTGGCATCTTGGCTGGCACCTCTAAGCTTGGCTGGGTTTGGGATGGGTAAAATCTCCCCAAGAAAAGTCACATCTTTCTTCTTCATTTAGATCTTATCACTTGTTCTCGGTGTGGAAGGTCCGTCCGTTCTGCCTGCAATCATTTTGCTTAGGCCAGGGTCCAAGAAGACTCTATTTATTCCTCTGTTCAAATTTATGTGCTGTGTAAACCATTGTGCCCGAGCTGTGTACAGAGAGGAGAGGCACTTCCTCTTCTCATTTCTCATTCTTAATCAAAGGTTTCTGCTTACTCACCATAAGCAAAGCCCAGGAAGATTCGTCCTTTTTACTTTTTTCCCTTTTATTAAACTAAACAACCCTGGTGCAGGCACAGGAAACCAAGCAATCATATGGAAAAGGCAAAAAACTCCCAGCCCTGCTCCTTTTGGAGGCAGTTTGCCATGCCGTTATCAGAGCTGGCTCCCAGGACATTTGCATTGTCAGCAGCAGGTACCTGAAACCCACTGAAATATTTATTTCAGGTATTATTTCGGGTAGGAGGCTCCTTCGCATGCAAGAGCCTTCAGAACAACATCCTTCATCCATCAGGATGTGGTCATTCGAGGTCCCTGTCCTCACTAGGAGTACAGCTCCGTGTAGGATGCTATTCTGCTACGTTTGCTCACAAGATTTCCTGTCTAATGCATTATTTTTAAATTCTTCTTCCTTTTCTTGTACCGCAAGTGTCCGGGCAGTTTCCTGCTCCGCAGCTCCAGGGATTTGTGTGGATCTCCCCCGAGCTCCTATGGGCTGAGATCCCTGGGCATTGTTTGGATGGGAAGGACAATCCAGGATTATAGGACATGGATTTGATAGTTGGACCCCCATTGGGATTGTGGGCTCATTGGGAACGTGCCCAGGTAGCCCTCACCAAAGGGCTGGTGTGGGTGAAATTTCTCCTGCTTCTTCTGCTCTTCTCACATAATGAAATGAGTGTAAGGGTTTCTAGCACAGCAGTTATGAATATTTCTCCTCCTTCCCTCCAAAGGAAGAAAAAAAGTGCATTTTTGTCTAATAATAGCTGTACAAGGGAGGCTCTGTGCAAGGAAGACGTGAAAAATATTACTCACCCGTATTGATTTTTCCGCTTTGTTTGCCGGCTGGCTCCGTTATCGCCCTGGCGGAGCTGTGAGCAATGTCATCCCGGGCTCAGCTAATGAGCAAACATCAAGTCTTATCAGGCTGGCCTGAAAATCCGCTTTTGCTGTCATTTAAAAGAACAACTGCTTGAAAAATCAGCCCCGAGCAGCATCGCTTTCCGTGCGCGCCTGCCCCGTGCATGGAGGAGGGGATGCCGCCTCCTGGCTTTTCCCATGGATGCCGAGTAGATGGAGTGACGTGGGAAATATGGCAGGATGCTCTGGTAGGAGGGTGGCCTCTGGACCCACTTGTCACTCCGGGAATGCCAGTGAAGTGACACTTCTCCGAGGGGACCAGCCACAGCTCCCGAGCGGACACGGCTGGTCCCATCCTTCCATGTGCAGATCCATAGATCTGCAGCGCATCCTTCCATGTGCAGATGTCCTTTGCATCGCGGTCCCAAACAGCATCCTGGTCCGGGGAATGCCTGTGGAGCTGCAGGATGCACGAGGACACGTCTTCCCTCTGCTCCATCCCATGTTCCTGCAAAGCTGCTCATGGCTAAACCCTCCTCTGCCCTGCTGTCCCCTGTGATGTCTTCATCTGTGCATGTGTGAGGACCATTAAATGCTTCCCTTCAGGTCCCTGAAGCTGCTTTTGGAGGATTACAGTTCCATGGAGCTCCAAAACGGGTGCATTTCCCATCCATGTGCCACACAGCCGCTACCCAAGACCCTTGGCTCAAATTGGAGCTTGCCTGAGCAAAAACCACCTTTCCCTTTGGAATGCATTGATTTGCAAAACACCCTTCACCGTGGCTTAATTTGGGATAAAGTCAGTGCCGAGGAGGTGAGACCTCGAGCCCTGGACGCTTCTGCTCCTCAGCAAAATCTCCACGACTGGCTTTAGCAGGCGGATGGCCAGGCCCTGGGCAGTGGGATCAGACTGAATCCTGCCCTCAGTTTTGCAGGTCGCCTTTACTCAGGGACCTTTTTCTCCCCTCTCCTCTGAAAGGAAATGCTTGCAAACGCTCCATTTATTTTAAATAGACCCTGTTTTGCACTATCAAAAGCAGGAGTTAGCTCTGGGGTCCCTGGTGGGCAGAGATTTGGGCTGTCATGGAGTGATGTACAAGCAATTTGAAATTGATGTGCAAGCAATTTGAAATAATTAATTAAGGAGGATTTTGCAGCCCCTTTTGCCCTCTGAAGCAGCAACTGCAGGGAGGCACCTGCAGCCTGAGCAATGCAGTCCCTGCAACCTTCCCACCCTACCCGCAGTACCTGCGTGTATTATTCATCCTAAATAACACATATACTAACTTTGCAATAGTGCAGGGTGAGGCAGAGCAGTTTTAGGGATGTCTGCGACCTGTAAATCTTAGCATTGGAAGCGTTGGTGCATTTTGCATAGGTTCTTGTGGGTATCAAGCACGTGGTTTTTGCAGAAACCCACCCAAATCGATGTGTTTTGCAAGTGGGCAACGTTGCGTTTTGCTGCGGCAAAACTACTTGGGTGTTTGGTATTCCGCCTTGCTCCTAATAGGAGAAAAATGGTGATTTGTGCATGTCTATTGATCCTAAATCTAAGTTTGGGCTTGGTTTAAATATGCCTGGCAGGTGCTTCAGGATTAATGTGCTAACCTGGTGAGAGCAGGTTGGAAGAAGGGGGGATGCGAAGGTCAGATCCAAATTTGGTGTGTTTTAGAGAATAAGAGTTTACAGTTTGGGGTATTTCTTTGGACTTGAGGTCAGGATGCTTGATTTAAACACTGTTTATTTGCAGTGAACAGGCAGGTGCTAAAGCTCTAGATATTCTCATTTGTTAGTGTTTTTTCATTTGTGCGAACACAGGAAGGAAAAATAATCTTCTAAAACATGCTGAGGTTGGATCAGAAAATTAAATAACTCACACATCTCACTGGCTTCCTTAGAGATACTTTCTGAAAGGAGATGGGAAGAAGTCAATATATGTAAACCTTATTATAATAATTGAGTTTAAAGGAGGCCAAAGGAAAAGCAGGCATTGTTTATTTAAGAGCAGTGTGCTGTAACATCGTTAAATCCTGGTGTTCCTGATAATGTAGCGCTCTACCCTCCGGTCTAAAACAAGAGCTTAAGAAGCCCTTTTCTTTAACCGAGTAAATAAGATTTAACTCCTGTGCTCTGCCTAGCTGTTTCTATGGAAACATGATTTTAGCACCAAGGAGGCCGCGTGAAATTTGAATTGTTGCAGATGCAGAAGCAGCCCTGGAACTTGGCCCAAATGCCGTGGATTTGGGTGCAGGGTGTCCCGGGGCTGCAGGTTCCTGCTCCATCCGTAGCACTCGGTGATGCACTGCTCTTGTGTGGCTGGTTGTGTTTTTCCTCCCCAAAATAAATAAAATAAGGATGTGGATGCTTGCAGATGTGATGCTGAGCCTGTCAATCCTGGAGGAGTAACTTCAACGTTGCTCATCCCTGGGTTCCAATTCAAAGCTTTTGCAGAAAAGAGCAAGCCAAAAAGTCCCCCTTTTCCTAGTTAAAGATTATTAAAACATAATTATGCTCATACACACGGGTAAAGAACCTATTTCTCTATAGGCCCTAGGGTCAAAATAGACGTATTTTTTTTTAATGTTAATTTTAACAGTAGAAATTTTTTCGAGATGAAAGTTCCCCTTCTCCTCGTAATCAAAGTGGAATAAGCTCAGCAATACGATCATCTGCATTAAAATCTCCAGCTTCTTTTTGCTGCCTGCTGGTGAATAGATAATGCAGCCAATCTTAGGGTCTGCCCTGGAGAGAGGGATGTGGGCGGAACCATCTGATGGTTAAAAACAGATGGCCTCGCTAGTCGTATTTTTTTTTTTCTGGCACCAAAAATGATTTCACTTTAGATCGTTTAACTTTTCAGTGAAAAATCAGAGCTGAAATGGCAGCTGGAGAAGTGGGATGCGTTGTGTCTTCTCCATTGGGAAGGGCAGGTTGACTTCTGCCAGGTGAATCCTAGGGATCCTTCTTGAAGAGAAGGGTCAACTTAATCATCGCATCAACTTAAAGCTGTGTGTTTTTTGCCCTTGGCTTGAAGGGGAAGGGAATAGAAGAGTGTGAGGGGCTTTTTGGCTGGACACCTACGTGATGGGTGCACCCAACATGGACTGGAACGTCCTCCAGGTCTGCGTCTGCTCAGACCTTGTTGGGTGGCTTAATGAGCAGGGCAGAAACTTAACTCCTGAATCTGGCTGTTTTCCACTCTTTTCTGCCTGAGGGCCTTTTGTAATTGCAATGAAAAAGAAATCCTCCCTCCCCATCCACCTATCCTTTATTGGAAGTGCTCAGCCGTCATCTGCAGTGACTTTCTAATAAAAGAATGTCTCTTAAATGGAGCCCTGGAGAGGGGAGCTGCTTTGCAGGGAGCTGTTTGAACTTGTTTCCTTGCTGGCTTTTTAATATAGTTTAATAGAGTTCTGGTCCTTTTCCTGCATAGCTTTTTCCTCATCACAGACCGTTGCTTCCCCTCTGTTGTCTTGCTGTCAGCCAGCTCTGTGCTGGGAGGAAGGGGAATGACTCGGGAATGGCAGGTCGGGATATTTTAGATATTTATATCACAAATGCAAAGCCATGAATGACTCCGCTCTGTCCGGGTGGTGGAATGCTCTGCAGTTAAAGCCCTGGCAATGAGTGTTTGTAGCACCACGGGCGCTTGCTTAATAGGTTGCAGGTTTATTCAATCTGCTTCCTCGGTTGTTTATTTATAATTTTGTTTGTTTTAAGCTTGTCCTGAAGTGCGGTATCAATTGCAGGCTAATTGCACCTCAGTGTGCACGGCTACACGAGAGAAGCTTGCGCTGCAGCTCACAGATAAATGTGTCCCAGGGCAGAAATGCCAAGTACTGTTGGAGAGACTGGAGAAGCCCTGGAGAGACGGGGATTTGCATGAATCTCCTGGATCCTGGCCCGGGATCCACGCCAGGGATCGCGGTGGCGGGGGGTGAACTCTCCAGGGTCATCTCGGAGATGCTCTTGGAAAGACATGATAGGAGGCCAGTCTGGCTCATGGGATTTATGGACAGAGCTTCCTCGTCTAGTGTTTCATTTAAAATTCCCGTCTTTGGGGGCTTTGGAAGATGCCGTCGCATTGGGGATGAAGTCTGGCTTGTGGCCGAGATTGATCCGAGCAGGATCCTCTTGGAGCGAGTGTCACTAAGACAGATGTGGCTCTGCTCCCGCGTGGAGCTTTGTGTCCGTGTGTGACATTGTTGGTGTCCCAGCTGGCCCAAACCCAGTGCAGCCCCCCTGGCAAACAGTGGAGCTGGGTGTATGAGCGTAGCTGCGATGGGTCATTGAGCTGCTTTTCATTTCTCTGATATTTTTCCCTTTCCTGCGCCTGGTTTTCCGCTTTGCATCACGAATCTGGGTGGTGAATCTTGGGCATCCAGCATGAAGAGTTTTTCTGATTCAGACTCATTCAGATATTAACATTCCCTGGAGCTGGGATGAGGAAATCCCATGTTTTAGGTGGGATAAGGTGCACATGAGATCTCCAAGATATAGTCTGGGCTCCGGGTGTTCAAGAACCTGACATCTCCGCGGTGGCAATCCTGGAG
>JAVCKT010021016.1:14134-26563 GCA_032273925.1 Rhynchotus rufescens
AGAAGTGATTTTTTTTTATTTTAGAATTTAGGTAATTTCTAAATTTAGAAATTTAGAAATTACCGACAAATAACTTACAAGTTTGGGGACTTTTCCTTGTTTTCTAGTTTATGTGGGATAATACCTCTGGTTTTGTCGTCTAACATAACAGCCATTTGTCATTTTACAGTGGAAATTGCAGTCTGCTGCTATCAGACTGCACTGTTGGTTTAAGCTTTTAGAACAGCAGCTAATATTTCCAGAGAAATAACTGTTTAGTTTATTTAAACTAAACTATTTAATTCCAGAGAAATAATTTAAAAATGCAGATGTTTAGCTATACTTCATAAAGAATCTATGAGCACAGTATCCTATTTCATATTCAGATATAGAGTCCTTTTCATTGCATTACATTTCAGTTTTCTTAAAATCAGTGGTATGATTTGTCTCTGTGGACAAAGAACATGCAAGTCTGAAGGAAAAACAGGCTTGTGATAAGAAAATTAGTACAATATATGCCATTGTGCCATACTCAGATATAATCTACAACCTCTGCTTGTACTACAACTTTGATTTTAAAAGAAAAAATAAAGTTGTGTTTTACCTGATGGTTGCTTGTATCAGAAACCTTAACATCCAGTGATCCTGTGAGAACAGCATACCAGTTCGTCCCAATATCACCCTGACGAAATACTGGAAAGACAAACACTGTAAATAAAACTTTGACTCTTAAATTGATCTTTAACAAACATTTTAAATTCAGATCATTGTAGTTCTGTAGCTGCTGCTGGCATTACCAAGCTTGCCACATCAGATTATTTACTTGTTTGATAACACATGCAAGGCTCAGGACCTATTTTAGTACATTGATCCGGAGACTAGCCGCAGTGTGTGAAAGCACCCAGCATTGCTTCACCCATCTCCACAGTTTGCTCCTCCTTCACCCCCACCTTTCCTAAGAAATAAATACTTTGAGTGTTTTTGCTTTGATATTCTGATTGTTCCTGTGCCAATACAGAACCCACTGACTTTGGTAAGAATTCTGGCTGAGAAACAGCTGCAGGACTTAGATATTGAGACATTTCAGCTCTGTGATTACTAACTATCAGAACTCCTGTTAATCAAAATAAGCTTCAATCTGGGTGCATAAAGCATGCCAAAATTACCAGAGGAGGTCCAGAGACTTTATCAAACAAAACACTTACATCAGGTCTCCATCAGCAGCCATTCCCCTGGCACAGCACTGAGAACTCAGATTCCCATTCCCACTTATTTCCAAGTGTGTTGTGAACAAGCACAGCCTTCCAGCTTCACCAGGGCAGGCACAGAGCTGTTATATCCCATAAGAGGATGCAGCTCCGTAGGTCTGTCCTGTGTTATCCAGAGTGACTGCAAACCATATATACTACCAGCAATCTGCCCAGGCAACAGATTGCACTCTTGCCCCTGACATCACAGGGCACCCAAAAAAAAGCAGATAACACTTTTATAGGGGAAGAATGAGGCTTAAGGGCAGTGACTGGCTTCTAATCTTTCAGTAAAACAGTGGTAGAGTCCTAAATCCAGTGACATAGGCTTTGTTGCCATAGAGCCACCACAGACTGTATTTGTGGAGCTAGGAGCACTTTAGACCTGCCTTCGCCCATGACTAAGACTGTAAACATTTTTATGACTAGCCCACTAGCTTGGTTCTCTCATCAATCTCCTAGAGACAAACCCAGCTTAAACCCCAACTTCATCTATGCAAAACAGACTTTCACATGAAGTTGCCTTACATGTGATTCCCTTTTCCAGATTTTCATAATATCCACAGAGACATATCTGTTGGAGAAGGTTTGGATGAAATTTCTCAAAGGCTTTCACTTCTTTCAGTCGGGTGAATATTATATCCACATCCTCACTGGAACGCTCCAGAGGCCTGCAAGACGACAAAGGAGAGCAGCTCTCAAGGACTTGACCAGAAGCATCTCCCTACGTGCATCACCACTCCCACAAGCAGTGGCGCATCCCCCCCAGCAGCAAGGCATAAACCAGTTAAAATGCATTTTGTAAATACACAATGAAACAAAACATCGCACTGGCAGTTGTCAGTATGAGCAAAGTTGTTATCATTTTAGGACAGGCCGTTTTCAGAAACTCCCTTCAGCACCAAAACCCTCCTGCAGCAAAAATTGTGTAAGCAGATGCAGTGCTACAGGCCTTATCGTAAAGGGCTTAGAATTATAAGCATATAGCTATACTTTGATACGGGTATAATGCTTTGCATTGAGACAGCTAAACATACAGAAAGTCTGCAGAACTACTGCTCAAAATAGCAGCTTTCTATTTGGCTAAAAGAAAAGCTTCCATCCATCTTTCTGAGAGGTAACTGGGCTCAAACTTGAGTGCTCTGTTCTCTTTGCTCACCTGCAAGCAAGAATGGGAGTGTTAACGAGCACATTCTCTTTCAATATCTTACACTTTCTTTCTCTCAGCATTGGAAAAGTTATGCACACAAGCAAGATAAGTCTTCAGAACTGTTCACTGACAAGGGCAAAGAATTTTAACCTATCTTCTAAAAAGTGACAGCAAACAGACATACAAATTCTAAAAATAAATGGAGCTAGGACGAGATACCTATGCTAAGGTGCAGTTAAAAATATTGGAAAGTTGATGGCACGATCGTGAATGAAATAAAAGTCAACAGAAGTCCATAAGCAAGTAATATATATAAGTTTGCAACCTATTTGCCTTCCTTTAGGGAAAAAAAAAGTGTTCCTGGATAAAAATAAAGGAAAGCATTTTAAATTTAAAAAGGAATTACATTTTTTAAAAGTGCTTTCAGAAACAATAGCAAAAAACAAAATTGTAGAACTCCTTCCAATAAGGTAGCACATAGACAAGGAGTTCATAAAATTATAATATCCTTATGAAACTAATATTTCACTAAATTAATTCACTTATTTTAAACATGATTATCAAATATGGTGAATCAGCAGGTAAACAAACACTAACTGGCACTATTAGAATATTTCATAATACACCAAGCACTAACCAGCAGCTAAGGAAACCCTTTTCTTAAGGCATTAAGTTGGAATTTTAGGTACAAGAATCACAGAACGATAAAAAACTGATCCTATCAGTCAATAAAAGACTACTAGTTAACATGACATACATTTATTTATTCAATGGATGAGGCCTTCAAAAATTATATAACTAACAACAAGCAAAGGTTAAGGTAACATATTTACGATCAGTATCATATTATCCTTAACATTGTTATACTGACACTATAAATAGAGCTTCTAACAAGAATTTTGTACCAATTCTGCCTCAGACTCAATGATATTGCCAACTTAAGCCTTTATACCTGAAAAAAACGCATAGGCTACAGGTCCTGCTTATATTGCCTCTCTGACTCTCAGTTTTCTTACTAAATCAAGTCCAGGTGGGATTAAATCCCTCTTCTTACTTACAAGACAGTTTTCCTTCCTATTAGCTACAGCTGAGAATAATGATTCTTTGGTGTTTATGGTTGCCTTTATCACTTTAAACTACAGCCAACTACAATAGCTCTCTTTTGAAATCCTTCAAGTAACATTTTCACACATGTATATATATATTTAACACACATATATATATTTATTTTTACTGTGCTGTTGCTGACAGATACTAATAAGCATTAATGCTCTTGTCAAATCCCTTTAAGAAGATTAGGAGATTCCTACGCAAACTACACCAGCACTTATAACTCCCTCAATTTATGCACTCTTAAAATTAACAGCATAACTTGACACATAAAGAAAAGGGTAGGGTAATAATTCTCAGTATATCCCATTTTCCTAGAACAGCTCTGAGTGTGAGACTGCTTCGTTCAGGTACCGCAGAGGTCCCAAACACTGCAGAGGTCCTTCAGCTCATTTGCGTGGCATTTACTGCAGGATCTGGGTGCTTCTGATTTTAAACTGTTTGATGCAGGGGGACAGGGAAAAAAACAGGCAGGATTAGCAAATTATACACCACAGATTTTTATAAATTTCATCAACACCCTGTTCTCTCAGTGTTTTTCCTGAAAGGTAAATGCAGAAATCTTTCTTACTTCTGGTTCTGCCAAAGGACACGCCTAAATATTTGTGAGGGTCTTTGGTGATATAAGGTATAGGTACCTGTTTTTTTTTCTGATTGCTGCTGAAGACTACAAAGAGGGAATTTCCATTTCATTCACAAGATAAGAGCAGGGCTCCACTTCCCTTGATTTGGGAGCATTTATGGGGCAGATTAATTGCAGTGAAAGCTCCTCTGACAAAACTGCCTTGCAGCCTCTGTAAAGCAAGGTCATCCATCCATCTCTTCCCATCATGGAAAGAGAGGCCTCCCAATGGGAGGATGAGCCAGCAATCGGAAACCCAAATCCATATTTATTGACAAAGATCAATCGAAGTGATGTTTTCCTTACTTTAGCAGGAAAGTAGTAGGACTGTGTGAAGGGGCCATGAAACAAAGGGAAGCAGCAATATGTTCTATGCAAAAAGAAGAATCCAAGCTTCTAAGTAACATGCATGGTAGCTATCCAAAAAATGATTTATTACAATATTCCATAATTCATTATTGCAAGCCAATTTTTTCAGTAGCCTTTTCTCAGTATATACCGGGTTTTGCATTAATATGTATATCTGTTTCACAAGTATTTTTATTAGAAAGGCACATGTTTTGATCTAGCGTATTTGGAAACTGACCTAGAACTTGAAAGTGGCTTTCAGTGAATGATTTAACTTTAGACTGTCTTAGAAAAGGTGTGTTCTCTTCCAGATGTGTTTCCCCAAAAAAGCAGCTGCCAGCTGCAATTCATCAGCACTTACCTCTTACTTGGTTGTGGAATCTTGCATCTGTATACGAGTATTAGCAATAGTACTCAAATTCATTTCTATCAGGTGTTTTTAATCTGCAACAATTACAGTTTTCAAAATAACAGTTTTACTCAGCAAGAAAATGTAACGAGAATAATGAAGGTGTCAATTAATTGTTTCTCCTCATGTCTTCAACATTTGGGTTTGACCATTTTCAACAAAATACCTTTCAATAAAATTATCAGCATTATAGCCGTTGTCATCATCTCTACATCACTAAATTTTAACAACTCTGTTTATGATGCCAGTTTTTGTTTCCTCCCTAAACAGAAGCTGCCTGGCATGGAATAGCATCAGCACAGGATAATATAAATTAGCTTTCTTCCTATTGCAACTATCTTACTAGTTTGTTGAAACTTGACTTTTGGTAGGGCAGGGTGAGGAATAATGTTTAAAATATATATATATGTATAGGAAAATACTTTTTAGCACATTAATAATTGATCCTTTAATTAGAAAAGCACAACTAACGTCAGGCAGAGCCTCATTCAGACTGGCGTCGCTGCAGCGAGGCTGGCGGGTGCGGTGGCCCTGGTGCAGGCTGGAGGTCTCCTCCAGCCTGGCTGCAGAGGTGCCCCAGGAGCCGCGTCTCGGCGCGCCGCCCGCGCAGCCTTGGGAAGGCTCTGCCGCGGGATCAGAGCCCCCGAAGTCCCTCCTCCGTGATCAGCACTCCTGCTCACTACAGAGGAAGCCCACGGCGATGAGCCCCCCTGCTCACTGTCTCCTCTCTTCTCTTCCGCGGCGCTGCTGCCGCCGCGCTACTGAAGTGTCCCCCCACTGCTGGTGCCGCAGAGCTGGAACTTGATAACTACGGGCATCTGAAGTTCAAAAATCCATTTCAGTGAGGTTTCAAGTACGTTATTTAAAGAAATCCACTGGGATCTCTACCAAAGCTTCATCCTTTCCTAAACGTACTCTATTCTTAAAAGCCTTCGCTTCATTTATGGAATGTGACCACAGTTGAATCTAAAAGCGTGGATAACTCTCGTTTAAATCAGTTAAAATCCTTCAACTCTCACCAGTTTGGGAGAGAGTTCAGCTAGAGCAGAAGCACATTAACTCAAGACCATCCTTCTGGCAGAAAAATCCATTACTCCATCCAGTGCAGCTCCCACCTCTCTAAGCTGCCCCCAATTCACTCAGATGTATTTAAATTAATTTTTAGGTAAAACAAACTCTGAAAGTGATACATCTGTCTTCACTTTGCTTGTCAAAAAATAGCTGTAATTCATTTTCCCAAATATTCAGCGTCTTTGTGGGGCAGCTCTGCTCTCAAGCCTGCAGGGGACAAGGCGAGGAGGAGCCTGAGCAGCCGCTGCACAACCCACCTTCTCCACCAGCCAAACGTCCCATCTCCACGGCAGCAATTGCAAGGACAAAAAAACATGTGGGAGGAATGACACTGATTTAGAAACGGGAAGTTTACTCTTAATATCTCTTACCCTTAAGAAAACTACACACACGAGTGCCTCCCACTTAGGACCTTTGGTTTAAAATGTTCTTCTCCACATTTATTTCCTAGCCGGGCACTGTGGTTTCACTGGTGCACACAAGATGAGCATTTCTCGTGTTATAAGGCAGGAACACAAACTGCTCATGAAATGAGAAGACAAAGCAGGAGCACTGCATTTCTTTTCACCAGCCTACAACCCTTTCTGTGCTGTCTGACCACTGAATGTTTTACCCAGGTCCTTATGTCTATTACTGGCTTACCTCTTCAGAGCACTGCACAGTATTTGGTACTAATGTTTTCACAAAAGACACATTATTTATTTTCTTCCTTTTTCTTCTTCTTTGCAGGCTATATATAGGACTTCAACACCACCACTGCACACGTGAGTGACAGCATCAATACTTGTTATACATCTGTGTTCAGTAGGGCTTCCTTAAAAGATATTTTCCTCCTGATTTATCTGTTCGTCAAGAATTCTGGCATGTACTTCTAGACAGAAGAAAGAATTCTCTGACAATGTTTCCACTTGGCTATTTGTAACAGGAGATTATTAAGAAGAATATCTTCAGAATGCTATTGCATATTTTTAAGTGCAAACTATTCAAGTCCAAATTTTAAAACACATAAAGAGGAGAACTGAAGTTATTCTTCACCTATGCACAATCTAGGCAAGCATTACTCTTCATATGTAGCTTCATAAAAAAGCTTCATAATAGTTTCATAAAAGAAGCTATTTTGGTGGTGTTAAGATTAAATAAATAATTGGCTTTTACTGAGATTACCTAACTATAATCTATTACTTTCTCTTCTAACATATATGATACACCCTTTTTTTTTTGCTGCTTCTTCCTCGTAATTGTTTTGTTTTGAAAAACAAAAGACAGAAGATAGCCAGTTTGATTTTCTTTGCCAAAACAACACTAGAATTTTAAAATATTTATTTGTATAGTATCTCTTCAAAACTTCAATATAAATGAGTGAAAATCATTACAATCCATTTTCTTTTCTTGATCTTTTAAGTGCTTCAAAGAGCAATACAGCATTTCAGGCCACAGTGAAGGATGAACAGGTGAGACGTGTCTGCCACTGAAGGGGCTGTTTGTAGCAGAAAACTCAACGTCGCAGAATGTAACAGAAAAAATAAAACCAGCTCATCCCTGGTTAACCTTGAAACATCTCTTTGAAGGTGCAAAGACAAACTCTCTTTCCTGGAAGCTACTGGTAACTACTAGCATGGATCATTTAGTGAATTTTACTAGTATTTTAAGGTATATTTTACAGGACTTTCTCCCAGCTTTTCCTGGGTCTCCTGCAGAAAAGGAGGATGTCGCAGAATGTAACTTCTTCCCTTGTGTGGGTGGGATGCTGCTGCAGGTGACACTGAAGCCCCCCCTGCTCCAGCCCTGCTGCAGAGCTCAGAACCTGTCGCTTCTCCTCAAGAGCTACCAGAACATCTTAGACTTATGGTAAGAGGCCAAAATCTATAAATGAAGTTACTTTTAATCTGAAGTAATGTCCAGACAAGGATTTGCTTTCATGGGAACAGAAGGCATCGATTCTTCTGAAGACTTGCTTTGCACTTGGCAAGGCAGTATTACCAAACCAAAGTTTTCAACGTTTACATTTCCTTGTTCCCTTCCCATGAGGTTTTCAAAAAAATAAAAATAAAATTTTTATTCTGAGATGTTTGAATTTCTGTTGTTATTTTTTCTGTGACACGCAGGAAATGAAACTTAATTTAAACACCCTTTTCTAGAATTCTTATATATACAAATCAGTTTAAAGAAAAGTTGTTATACAAACAGCAAAACTGATGATGCTCAAGGTAAAAACATATTATTTGAACATGAGGAATAAAATATATAGATTTTTTTTTTCACTATATGCTTTTTAAAGAACAAAACACTCCAAGGGAAAAGAATCAAATTACAAGGATTTATTTTCCTTTTATTTATGAAAACCTGTGTCTGGCACATGTTTTGTAACCAAAATCTCACTAGAGCCTATTGAATAAAATACCCTCCAACTTCCAGAACCATGAGCTGGGGCTCAGGCCAGTTAACATTCCCTCTGGAAGAAGTAGATCTGGATGAAATTACATTACCCAGCACTGCAACTTCATAATAGACATTAAAAGCACTTTAATATGAAGACAGACTCTAAGATACATTGCAAATGAAATTTATAATTGAACAATATGTACAAGTGCTGATACACTTAGATTCCAACTCTGAGCATTGCCATCCTCAAATATACTATGCTAAATGCACTTTTACCATTTAGGGTCTGCATTTTTTACAGCATATAATGAATTCTTACAGTAACCATGAAACACCACCTGTAGTTTAGCACTGCCCATCGGCATGTATGCATTGTGACAATTGCTGAAGTCAAAGATGAAGTGCAAAGTCGCCTCAGGAAACATTCCTTGAAGACTTTGATTAAGCAGCAGGAGAATAAGAGTTGCAATTATGCCAAATACAGTGCACAAAATAATAAAAGAGAGAGAAAAAAAAAAAGTATAAGAATGATGAGCTAGTTAAACGCAGCAAAGAAGATGCAAGTGGAAAATAGATGTCACATTGGATATAGAAAAAAAAAACTTGTATTTGATATACATCCAATGACAACCTGACTTTCAATTTATGATTTTCAATTAGCTGGTTTGTTGAGGTTTTTTATTCTCCCTGCTACAATACAGGATTCTTTCAGCAGAATTTTAATTTGCAAAAATAATTCTTTATGAGGCTCTAAGTAACAATAGTTGAGAAGCCGTAAATCTCTTTCCCCACTACAAGTACAGGAATCTTGACACAACTGTATGTTTTTCCCATTCACATCACACCCCACCTTCACATTAGTCTGGCAATGGAAACCTGAGTAGCAGGACAGCATTAAGAGCCTTAACGGTGGTACACGAGAGTTAGGCCCTACTCAAAAGGACAGATGGAAAAGGGAGTGCAATACTATAAAACTATAAATATTATAAAACGTGCAATATAATTGACTGCTATACAAAATTCTGCCCAGAATACAGAACTCTGGGGATTCAATTCTAACTGCATGCCAGAAGCAACTCACCCAAGGACAGTTTAGGTAGGTCTGCAGCTTTGTCTGGCAGAGGGGAAACCCTATTGCTGGAAGGCTGCACGCTGATCAGTGGGGCAGCCACTCCACAGGACTCCCACACAAACCCAAGGACACTTGTCCTAACGCACTCTGCGCTCCCAGCTACACTCTTACTGGTGTGGAATATTTATACACACCACTTACAGGGAAATCACTTTGTTCTCCTCTCAACACATTTCTATAAAACTTACAACTTACTATAAAATCACATGTAACAAATGGAAGCTGATACTACAGAAAAGCCTAAACTTGTGATGACATAGAATAAAACCTCCTGGATTTGCTCAAAATACAACTGCTGCTCTTGCTATGAGTTATTTTGCATTCATGTAGTCAATAAAATGCAGAGAGTTAAAAGCTTATGGCAGGCTGTATTAATAAGCATTTTGGTCTCTCTAAGCAGAAGTAGAAAGAAAACGGGCTTTTTTTTATTATTCAGCAATGACTGCACACTTGCACTGGACTAGAAAATGAGTTGCATGATGTGGCAAGAAAAATTCATCATTCTTCCTCACTCTCAGAAAACTGCAGCTCTGCACGAGTGCAAGGAAGCATCCAGCCTACGTCTATGCTGCTCTGTCTGGGTTTTGATGTCCCGGTGCCTGCCGCACATACCTCCCTACCCAAACTCGACCCAAGCCTACACCAGCCTATACCAAGCTCAACCAAGCCTACACCAGCTAGCCATGTATCACAGGGAGGAACCCCAGGTGCACAGGCCGACAGCAGATCGACCAAGATTTTGTTCAGATCCCAACTACACGAAAAATGATCACGTTATTTATATACATTTTTTATAAATAAAAAGCAGTCTAGATATTTAAAAATATAGAATGACTGTACCCTTTTCGGTTTCTTAAAAATATTTCAGAAGTAAATAAAACAGTACCACAAAGCAATTATAAAAGATTAATATTAATAAAGTCATTATCCTTGTATCCTTGAGATAATTACACATTGCAAAGAATGACTAGCTAAGCAAAATAATTTTATTTCTGTTACCAAAAATCCTCCATTTAGAATAACAGCTGTTCTTCTACCTTATCTTTATAATCACAAGAGTTATGTTGACTAATATGCCTGTAAGAATAACTTCTCATATGTTACAATGAACTAAAAGACAAATCCTTTTTCCAGTATGTTATTGTTATCTAGTTTTAGTTTGCACTTACATGCAAATCTATGGGAGCTTTGCTTACAGAACAGGTCTGAGATATGCCCTGGATTGGTTTTGCTGCATGTAAATAATGCAGGTCTAAAGCCTACCAGAATGACAAGGATATAAGAGCTCACTATGTGCCGTGTGTCCTCAAAACACCCTTTCATACTTAAATAATTTATGAACAGCTTAGCAAAGATCAGAACGCTCTTCACACAACAGGCCAGCAAGAGCTACATGCTTAGCTGTGATCTGCTCCTCCACTCAGCTAAGGCACTGAGGGCTATACTTAACACAAAGGAAAAGTGTTAAGCAGATATAAAATTCTAGCATGAGTTAAGCAGATATAAAATTCTAGCATGATCTGATCATTGTGGACACTCTACATCATTTAGAAGTTTGTATTTGAATCCAATTAAAATCCTGCTTTGAATTAGAAACAGTGATCTGGTTTGGAGAAATCACAGTTATGAATAAAATACATAGCCTACCATGAGTAATTGTATTTCTCCACGGAAGTCTACCTGGGAAGCTCCCTGTTAGATAGTTTATGATATAAAAGAAAGCATGGCAGTAGGAGAAGCATTGTTCCGAGGTAACATATACACATGTGCATAAATCAGCAAGCTCCTCCTAAACGTGCCCAGGTAGGGCATACAGAAAAATGCTTCTGCTCTTTAGGAAAGACAAGTAATCTCAAAGAGAGAAGGATTGGTTTCCTTAACAGATAAATGATTTACATCTCCCTGCGCAATCCGAATATACTTTTGCTAACTGCTGATCATCTCTTTCCCGTAAAAATAAAATATTCTTGACAGAGCATGGTTTTCTGACCTTTTCTGTTCCTGTCTTTTGCTACCTTTGCACTTGTGACTTTATATATAAATACTGTCCTGTGTATTTGATTTTTAAGTGCTGATCTTTGGCTCCTGTGGTTAGTAACCACATTCAGAGGTTGCATGGTTGAAGCATCGGCAGCCCTTGCCCACTGTACCCTACAGAATAACAACATTCCTCACAAACGTTTTCATAGTTCATTATTTGCTCTACTTGTGATTGCATTTTTGACGTTAGCAGCTGTAGTTTGGCATTGACTTGGAGAGAAACATGAGCTTAAAGTCATTACTGTATACGATGTCCTATTTCTATGTAAAGTAAAAATTCACCTTTTTTAAGGTAAATATTTAATTTTAAAAAATGTGCTTTCTTACAGTGAATCAATTCATTGAACGGTCCTATACTTATACTATCCACCTAGGTTAGAAAATGCTTTAAGATAAAGCCAAACACTTAAAATGCACAGATATCATACAAAAACTCAAATGAGTTGAGCAACAACAGTTGATCCAAAGAAAAGAATTACACTCTAGCAATACAAGCAGACAAACTATTCAAAAATACTTTATGTAGTACTACTTAGTTTCTTACAGTACTTTTCCAACATGGCTTTAAGTGTAATTTCTTTAAATAGAAAAAGACAAGCACAAAACATGTATCTACTAATATGACAAAGCAAATGTCAGAAAGAAGAAACAAAATATGACCTTTCACTTGCTGGGTTTGTCTCACATCGCAGGTGTCTTCTGGAAAGTGTGCCACTTAAAAAATCCTTCAGGGCAACTGTGATTAATACTTTTCACCCAGCAAACAGGTGCTACTAGCTTACTCCAGGTGAGAAAAAGGGAAAAAAGTTTCACCCTAACAGCTCTAACAAAAGTGTTATTGGAAAAATGGCCTATATATTAATAGTAGGATGAAAAGAAAAAAAAGAAAAAAAAGAAAAAAAAGAAAAAAAAGAAAAAAAAGAAAAAAAAGAAAAAAAA
>JAVCKT010021017.1:0-18528 GCA_032273925.1 Rhynchotus rufescens
ATGTAAGAAAAAGAGTGTCTTTTAAAACAGATGAAATGTCACGTGTGAAAATCCATGTGCAGAGATGCTGGGAAGAACTTCCTATATTTGTGTTTTTTAAAAGAAAAATTGTTTAGGAACAACTATATTGTGGACACTTACTTCATTGAATTAGTATCAAAATGTGCAATGTCATGAACAAATCAGAAACAAATAAAACTATTTCTGCAGAGTGTTGCAGAATAACTTTGTGTATAAACAAAACCTTCATCAATTAAATTATTGCAAAAGAAGGAGATAGTTTTGTTGTACTTAAACATGACTTTTACTGAATTTGTAGAAGTCAGTTGTTTCAGAGTTTAGTATGTAGTGAAAACATCTCAAAAGAAGGTTGCTTTGTTATAATTAAAGCAGTATAAACATGCATCCTTAATCATATCAGTGATTTGAATAAAGATTTATAAAGATTTTCAACACTGTATAAAAAAATATAAATTATCTTAACTAATATACTGATAAAACATTTCCCTCATCACTGAAGAATTTCTGGTATAAGAACATAGGCTTTGTTTACATTATTCTAAACAACATAAACATATTTAAAGGTATAATTTCAACTAAAAAACATTTTCTATATACAAATAACTGTAAATAGGGCTTACTACCTAACTATCTGTTTAGTTTTGTTAGTGTTGTGTTTCACATAAAAAATGATTATTGTAAGCTTTAAACAGAAATCAACTACTGCGTCCTCATATACAAAACTCTAGGGTAGTGTAATAAATAGTTTAAATGGGTCTAATTTATTTCACTCCCATATATCACTTCTCGCTCTGCCTGTGTGTTTCCAGAGATGGATGTAAATATGTATAAATTTAGTTTAAAAGAAAAACATTTGTAGAACAGTGTTCTATTGTACTTAAAAACAGTGAGCATCCCTCTTTGATTAGTGTTTTGTGGTTGAAGCTAAATTTAGAACTTCAAAGAGCATCACATTTAGCAGCTAACTGAAAAATGAGCTGTGAAATAGGGTGAGGGAGAGAAGCCTTGAGGACGTATTATGCCTCAGGGAGCTGTAAAGTTTTTAATTAAGTAGCTGCAAATTTGTGATGTTTTAGGATTTGAAATTAGCTTCACACACATGCGTGTGCACACACACATATGCAAACACGCAAGGGGCCATTCTTCTTAAACTCATCTGTCCTAAATATTATTTGAATTAAAATTTGGTAGTTCTCCCTTAAAAAAAAAAAAAATTGGAAGCAATAATTTAGGTTCAGATTTTTCATTGCTTCTGCTTTGGAAGTAATTTCTTATCTACTGAATCAGTCTGCTAAAGGTAAAGGAACATTACATGTAAAGAAAAAAAAGGAGATTATATCTGAATAACATGTAGCAGAAAATTGTGGTTCCAGTTCTGCCACTAAATGAAAGAGGCACAGATTTTCATTTAGTTAATGCAGGAGATCTATACATGGTAAGTTAATTTGGTTTTGTTACTTAGCTAAGACTTGCTCACATCCACCTGCTGCTTAAAATGTGTATCAAATGCCACCCCCAGCCTCAGTGCCTCATTCCCATGCTCTCCCTTGGACCAGCACTGTTGCTTATCTCTATTTATTATTTGAGGTTACTGAAATTTAGGAGACTTTTTTCTTTAGGGATGATTTCCTGCAGCTTAGCTGCTTGTCTGGCTGACAAGCAATGGGGTAAGGGCCTATGGGGGAACAGCTGGTGTTTACATCTGGGGTTAGTGGGAGAGGAAGCAGGACTGCCCGTATTGGCGCGAGCAGCCTTTAGATTGGGCCACCCAGCTGCATCCTTTGGAGTCTGAATCAAAAATGTTGAGCTGTTGAAGGAAAAGGTGGGAGAAGTAACCTCTGCACTGCTGGGCCACTGACTTTGCAGTATAAACTCAATGTGGATGTACTCAGGACCAGCAAAAGAGGTCAACAGTCTCTGTCATTTTGCCAAAATATGAGAATACTATAAATGAGAAAGTAAAACATTTGAATATGAAAGAAAACTGTAAACTTGCAGAAGCTATAGGAATACTTAGATGGAGGTAGGTTAGAATCCTGTGTAGGCTTAGATATCTATAAATCAGATTCTTCAGAGAGGAGAGTTTTTGATTCTCCTAAAATAGAATGAAAAGTTACAGATAATCCAAGTTACATAGGTTACAAAAGCTCCACCAATTATTTTGAGAGAATTTCTTTTGCCTTTTTTTTTTTTTTGCAGCAACATAGAGTATCAGCTAAAACAATTAAATTCCTATTCTCAGTGTCTCTCTCCTCTCTCCACAGTGTTCTCCTTTGTGTCTTAGATACTATTATTTTTTCACATAGCTTTAAATGAACGTTGTGAAACTTGCTACGCATGAGCAGAGTGCTACACATACACTTTAAAATATCTATGCTTTAAAGTAGTCTCCCTAGGACTCGATTTCTCAGAGAAGTAGTATTTACTTTGGCCTTGAAACAATATATTTAATTCCTATTTTAATTTGCATTTCATTTTCTCTCAATCATTTTATCAGAAATACGTTCCAGTTCCATAAAGAATTGGCAGAAACATTGGCAAGAACTTAGATGCTTAGATGCTTAGATACTTTAGCAGCTTAGATGCTGCTAAATCCTGTCTATGCAGTTCAAACAGGATAATGAGGCAAGACTTAGCTCGTTTATCTAGAATGGCATCACATCAGATATTGTGGGTAAAGTGTCATGAGGAAAAAGGGAGGAATGTGGGGTAGTCCAAAAAAAGGACTGTCTGACCATTGTTTCCCCTTTGTGTTGTGAATGTTTTTAATCTGTTGTTGAGCAACTTTGTAGCCAGGCAAAGTGAGGAAAACAAGAGAAAGCTGGCAAATATAAAGAACCTTATTCCATAAAAGATGGTGGTCTTACTTGAGGGAATTCATCATTCTGTGCTTGGAATGCTTGTTTAAAAGTGACCTGAATACTTCAGGGATAGTCTTGCAAAAGCTGAAAATCTGAATTTTACTTTAGGAGGTCTTGGAAAATGTTCAACGTTTTTTTCTTCTTTTCTTGCTGAAAACTTTGTACAATTCTTTTTTTTCCCCTTTAGCCTCTTTTTCCCAAGAAGAATTATGAATGCCTAACTAGCTGTGAATTCCTTAAGTACGTCCTGTCTGTGAAGCAAGGGGATTGCCCAGCACCTGAGAAGGCCAGTGGTTTTGCAGCTGCCTGTGTTGAAAGCTGTGAAGCTGATAGTGAATGTTCTGGAGTGAAGAAATGCTGTTCCAATGGATGTGGACATACGTGCCAAGTTCCAAAAAATCTGTACAAAGGTAGAGATTATTAATAGATACTCATACTGGGCTAACATCTTCAGACTATAAAAAAGTCTCCTGGAAAACCAGGTTTTTCATTTCATAGAATTTTGTATGTATGATGAGATGAAGAAAGAGAAGACTTTAAGGATATATCTGGGCATAGGAAGACAAAGAAAAATGTAGCCTGAACTTCTGAAAACTGTTTCCTTTTTTCACTTAGGAAGCCCCTGTCTAGAAATCTGTGGAACATAAACATGTGCCTGTTGTGAATCTTCTTAAGAAGAACAAACTTGTCAGTTTAAGTGAAATTCCAGGAAAGCATTTAAAGATAAATGATACATGTTATATTAATCACAAATAAACTTTATGATTATGAGCCTAGTAGGTAGGACTACGAAACAGTATCTTGGAGATAATCCCCTTAGAGATCCAAAGAATGCAGTATATTTGGAATTGGTGTTCTTCATGACTCAAAATCAAAATAAGGAAAAATGGTTTTATATCCACATATATCCACAGATATATTACTTTATTACTTAAATTCTAAGGCATCGTGGCTTTCTCAAAAGATTTTTTTTTTGATTTGATTTGAATCCTGAGATTCTGTAAAAAAAAAACCTTTCATTGCCATCCATCAGCCATGCGTTGTTTCTTAAGGAATAATTTGTGCTTAGAAAAAGGGAAGATTTTAATTTGTTAACATTTAAACAAATTGGTACATGGGAATATTCTGAAAATGTGCTTCTAACACAGAATAATGACCATATGTAAAAGGCATTTTCTCATTCAAGGGAGTTGGAATGTTTAGTTAGAAATCATTTCAAGGTTTTTAATTATGAAAAATAAATACTAGTCAGTTATACCTCTGAGAGCATGGTCTCTCTGTTCAGAGCCTAATCAGCAGAATGGTGAACTCAGCTTCAGTCTTAGGTCTGAATCTAGACTTAGTTCAATCTGGGAAGCTCCTGTTTGCAGCCTTAAAATCACTGGGGATTAATATGTTTGAGTGGTCAGAAGTATTGTCCTCAACTGAGGATACAAAGCTGATGATAACAGTTGAAACAAAACAGGCTATCACGATCTTGTTCAAGTGTACCTTTGATAACAGTAAATAGCTGGTCTGTTTTGAAACTAAGATGATCAGGCAGTACTGTGGTCCATATTCCCAACATAGAAAAGAAATCCATTTGTTCCAGGGGACTTCAGACTTAATCCCTTTGAAACTTTTAAGATATTTGTACTCTTATCATCCATACTGCCTGTTAAACTGAAGATTATTAAGATTGATTATAGAGTTATTTCTATTCTCTCCTTGAGAAAAAGTATTCAGAGAGATAAATTCAGCATTCTTATTGCATGGGTAATTATTTACATGGTCTGGGTCCATACCACAGTTATGAAAAAAGATTCTGCATTACTGCAAATATAACATCTGCAGAAAGGTTAAAAAAAAAAAAAACTAAGAAGAGCTACAGAGAAGAGGGGCAAATGCATACAAGATATGGCACATTGTATAACTGTATACAGACAAATCTATTATTTGTTCAGACTAATTATATAGTAATATAGCTAACCTCCTGTTCTGACATCTTACCACCTGTCTTCAGGAGGTGCTTGCTTGTAAAAGCATGTACGTGTTGCAGAGGAAGGGTAGAATGAATGCAGTCTTCATAGCTGATGAATTCAGCTAAATAACCTCTTCAACCTGTCCTTCTGAAAAAAGGAAAAGTGGAAGCTGAGCAGACTTACTTTTCATTTCCTCCAGGGGTAAATGACCTTCCTGAAACTAAGGAAGAGCAAACTCGGCAAGCATGAGTAAGATCTACTGAATAACTTTAGTACTTACTCTTATCATTGTGACAGCACTCACAGCTAGAAAATGAACTCAGATTGAATCTAAGAGTCTGCATAAGTTGTGGTAGTTTCATCTTTGATGTAGCTCTGGAGGTTCAAGTTAAATCAGCAGATACAAAATACCCATCTGATATAAATGTATATGCCCTCTAGTAGTGGCTGTTAAAGCCTAGTCCTGAAAGTATATTAATGTGAGTAAACTTGCACCAATCCAATACTGGATTAACTGTACTTCTTATCATAATTGCTTCTTGACTTGCACTTGGTATAATCTTCAAATTCTTCATGTCTTTTTATTTTTTGTCAAGGAGTTTGTCAAGGAGTATTTCTAATCAATTACATAGTCTTCAAACTTTTCCCTTTGCTGGAAGTATAAGATATTCTCTCCTGCACTTGTCATCTGCCTCATCCACCTGCTTTACATCGTCTCAAATTGTAAAGGACTTTACTCTGACAAATGACTGTCCTTTTCACATAATCGACCTCTTTTTATTTTTTTTTTCCTCAGAGGCAAATAACCTGACATAATGATGTTAGAAGTAACAGTAAGTGCCTAAAGTAAATTTGATACTTTATGGATGGGAATGGAGCATATCCCTGCTTAGAATTAAAACAGAACAAAAAGCCAAATCAGAAAAAAAAAAAAAAAAGGAAGAAAAGAAAGTGATGCAAAATGAATGATGAGGTCCACTTTGTCTGATGTGCATGCACTGCCCCTAAGGACTTGGACATGTATCTTTTTCCACTTTCATGTGGTGACTGTTGAAGAAATTACCCATCACCACATTCCTATTCAAAAGTTAGTGGAATCTCTGATGCGATGATACTCCTATTTGAGTGAAGTATCCAGAACCCCTTTCTAATAAAGCTTTAGGCTTCATACTACCTAGCCAGTTTGTCTGAAGTGGTTTGGGGAGCAATCCATAAAGCAGATCTGGTCAAGAAGTAAAATACAGTAAAGACAAGGTTGTGGCATTTAAAACGTATGATGGTATGGTAATGGCATAATAGGATCCCTACAGCTAAAATGGTCATCCACAGATTTTTATTTAATTCATTTTATACTAAAAGAAAAAAATGCATTTTTTATGTGTGTTAAAATGCAGTTTTTGCAGTTTCTAAGTTGTATATCTCTGAGTTTTTGAACAGTCTTTAAATAAACTGTCTTTTTATCACATGGATGCCCTTTACTGTTTGAACTGTCTGACTAATATCCTATACTTCTTCCATGAAAACTCCTTGAGTTTCTGGGATTGCTCCCTACATGTTCTTATAATGAGCCAACATGCATGAGTTTTTGCAGAGAAGCGTGCGTCGTTTAAAAGTGATTTGAATTTTTCACTTAAACACTGCTGACTTCAGAGGACTAATTTGTTCAAGCATGATGAAAGGACTGACCATTTATGTAATGAAAAGCACATTGAAGAGTGATTGGATCCACACATCTGGATATGAAATTGATGGTGCTTGTTCTACAAAAGTGTTCTAAAATGCACTTGCGCTGCGCCTTAGTTGCTGCTGAGATGCATCTGCACACAATTACATAACACCAGAGAGACTGAGTTACTTGCAATCAAGTGAATCCAACTGCCTCTAATGCAAAGCAGATGGAAGTTTTCTTAACATGCAGATTGTAGGATTATTGTACGTCATAATTAAAGAAGGATTTTCAATTGTAGAAATTTTGAACTGACATGATCAGTGGGGCTCATTATATTAGACTAAGAATGCTGGGCATTGAATGATATCCAGAATTTAAACTGATGTGGTAACAAGATTTAAGCACTGGATTTTCCTTGGATTGATTTTAGATTTGTTTCAACAGCTGCGGTATTGATTTTTATTTACTTGCAGCTAATTTTATAACCAGATTTAGGAGAAAATCTTGTAAAATGTGAAAGCGATTTGTTGATCTAAGGAAATATCTGTACTGCAGTCAACTGTGATAGGCTATGTGGAAGCATTTAAATTACAATTTATGGCACCAATGCATGCAGTTTAACTCATGTAAAGCCACAGTGAAGTGACAAAAGACTTAAAATGTGCATGATAATCTGATAAAAAGAGAGAAATGTCAACATAATTTTATATATGGAATATACTAAAAGTTACAAAATGCTGCACAATTAAATATCTAAGTTTCTAATGTCTACCTAATATCTAATGTTAGAAATATATGTAATACTTGATTTGTTGATTTAATGAAAAGATGCCAAATTTAAAGAATTTGTCTCCAAGGTAGAAAACTTTTTTAAAAGATGACTTTGTTAGAAGTAGAAGCAACAGAAATAACTGTCCTTCAGTACAGCCCTGAGGGATTACTGTGAACTTTCAGAAAGACATCTTTGTCTCTGAAATGCACATTTGATATAATGGAAGATGATTTGGTATTACCTTTCCTAGATCTTTAGGGAAGAATGGAAATTGGCAGCTCATACAACATAGATGCATGTGAGTCAATATCATACGGCTGTGGAGAAGACAAACAACATACTTACATTATATTAGAATCCTGTAACATATGTGAAATAATCCTGCTGTTGTAATCAACACAAAAGAGTTCAGCTGGAGTGTATGTCCAGTTTTAGGCATGCCCCTGGAGAAGGGCTGTGGACTAGCAGGAAAATTTCCACAGGAGAATTTAAAGAATAGTCCGAGACTCTGACTTAAAAGGAAAATGAAGTGCGCGGATATTATTAAACTGTAGAAGAAAGAAATGAGAGACATGGTAACAGCCTTCAATTATAGAAAAGGCTGCTTCAGAGGTGAAGGACCCATAACCATAGGGGATAGTATTGACTTCCAGATGCGGCAAAATAGATTGAGCTAAGCAATAGGGAAAGGTTTTTAGAGGTAAGGATAGAGAAGCAGTGGAACAAGTCGTTAAGTAAATCTGTACCCCAATCATTGGATATGTTAATCATAAATTAGATGAATATCTGAATTACACAGATAGAGATGTGTCTTGGGGTCAGTTGGAATCCACATAATCAAAGCATGTTTGGAAACTATTCTTGATTGGATAACTTTTACTTTAGAAGTTTCAGATTCAGATATGTTCCTTGAGTTTTTAAGTAAGGTAAAGGAATCATTTTGAAGATGTTATTTTTACAACAAACTTTTTATTGATAGAGATGGTCATCTGTGAACATTTCCATACTCATCATCCCACTCATTTACCCCCTCTTTTCTTCTGATTGACCAGCCTTTTTGTTTTTCATTTTTCGTTTTTCGTTTTTCCTTTTTTTTCCTTTTTGCTTTTTCTTTTTTTTTCCTTTTTTTCCTTTTCCTCCTTTTCCCTTTCTCCCTTTTTCCTTTTCCTCTGTCACCATATGGCTTCATCTTGTTTTGTAAATTATTCAGATTTTTTTTTTGTGTGTGTTCCTATTGCAGGTGTCCCACTGAAACCCCGGAAAGAATTAAAATTCATAGAACTTCAGTCTGGAGACCTGGAGGTGAAGTGGTCTTCAAAATTCAATATTTCCATTGAGCCTGTGATCTATGTTGTTCAGAGGAGATGGAATCAAGGGATCCATCCTAGTGAGGATGATGCTACTAACTGGCAAACTGTGGCACAGGTCAGTTTTTTGTAAAATGATAAGGGTCATGAGCTTCCCAACAGTGACCTGGAGGTCCCCTTCAGAGGAGAGTTAGAACATAAGACTTCTCTATAAGTAATGACAGACACAACTGGAATCCAGATCTCACAGGTCTTACTCCTGTGTTCCATGAGTTTTTTTCAAGACTTATTTAGGTAGAAATGAGCTTCAATATTTTCATTTTTTTTAACTATAGAAGTATGAAATGCCTTTGATACTACAGAAAACAACAGTATTAGAAAAAAAGAGTTAGTATGAATATATGAGAAAGAAGTAAATATTTCTTCTTTCTTCTGCCCCAAAATAAGAATATTCAGAGATTTTTTTTTTTTTTCAAAATGAGCTAAGTGTTATGGATGTATATCTATAGGACTCCCTAGTGGATACGTGATGTATATAACTCTAATGAGTGGTACTTTCTTGTAAGCACATACATATGAGATATATTAAGATGGGAATTCCAAAGAAGGGCTTTCTAAAAGCCATGGTGATCTTGAAAAATGTAGAATTAGATACAGGGAACAGGGATTTAGTACAGAGTTCCTCTATTAAAGGAAGCACTTGAGTTGCACAAACCTTTTGAAGTCAATGGGACTCATGCATAGCTTCCAAGGCATGGATTGGGTCTTATCAAAAAGATAAGAAAATTGATGAAAGGGCCATTTAATTTTAAGAATTAAAAAAAGGAGAAAAAAATACTAAGACCTTTATTGTTTGTAAGGTAGCTTTTTCAGACGTCGTCCTCCTAATTTAGAAAAGCCTGTGATGTCATGCTCTTATCACTCAGTGCAATCCAGGCTGAAAATGTAAGATTCATGAGCAAATGCTTCTTAATGAGAAGCAGCCAACAGAGCATAAATTTTCACTTAGTTCCTTCCCAGTTTCAATCTGTTTTTTAACATGCTGACAGTCCACCTGGATGGCAGAGTTCCAATCGTTTATCTTAACTGTTTCACCCTCATCCCTGCTGACAAGAAAAGCAAAATGTTGATTTTGAAAAGATCTGCAAAATGTCATTACAGCTAGGGGAAAAAAATGTTGGATAGGATAAGTAGAACCATCCACAAAACACAGGGAAGAGTTCAGATTCTGTGACAACTTGTGTTCATGATCGGTTCAGATTGGGCAGAAAGAAGCTATCTTAAAATAATGTTAGGCTTGTGAAACAGAGCACTCAATGCTGTAATTTGGCATTACAAGGGACTGTCACTATGTTAGAATTTTGCCCAGAAAACGTCATGAGTAGCAGAGCCCTCATGAAAGCAAACTTGTGCAAGCCTAGGGAAAAGTGCACCCATTCAAACCTAATCAAGTTGCAGTGACTTATAGTCACTCTCAGCTGAAATATAGGTTTTCAATCTATATGTTCTCCATGTTCATCAAACAAACTCCTGCCACAGCTACTAGAATAACAAGTAGAAAAAAATATGCCAACTCTGTTTTTTTTCCTTGCTGTGATTGTGCCATATACATGTGCTAGACCACAGATGCACAACTATTCTAGTTGGATGATGCAGAGCAAAGGAGCACAAAGCTGCTGTGCTCTCATCCCACGAACAGAACTCATGCACATTTCTGGAAGCGTGGACTACACTGTGTGTAGACTACACTATATAGACAACATCTGCAGATGTACAGCACATACCTTCTTGCAGTGGGTCTGCAGGAGAAATGTTTCTAGAAATATGTTTCCATACAAGAATGACAAGAATCCTGACAGCAGCCTTTCCTGAGGGTCTGTCACATGCAGGCAGAAGAGACTGCTTTAATCACTATGGCAGGAGAAGCCTGCTCCAACTGGCATCTTTCTGAGAACCATCCTGTCCCTTCCGCATCACAACAGATACATGTTTGATTGTGTGATGGACCCCACCGGAGATGTCAGTTCAGAACAAGCTGCCTGACTGCCCATGTGAACGTTGCACACCCTATGGGACAATCAGGCTGGATGCTCTTGAGAAGTGATGGGAGATAAGAATTTGTCTCTGCAGAGGAGTGTGCAGAGGACAGTTTATTTTGCAATAGCAGCAGTAAGGATGGATGTACAATTTGACTAAAGTAACTATGTGCACAGCCTGTAAGCTTTCCTTATTCTATATAGTAGAGAATTTTACACGTATGCTTCCAGGACACGGATGTATGAGAACTGGAAAAAGTTCAGCCATTCAGCTGAGAACTTCTGGGTTATCACAGAACAGGAGAGATGGTGCCGGCTCTTTCATTACTCTGCTTATAACTTAAGCTACAGTGCATGTACAGAGCAGATGTGATCAAGAACACTGCCGGCAAGGGTATGAATTTCTGTATACCTATATCCATATTCAGTGCAATTATACAAGGTTGTTGTTTTCATCTTCTTATCAAAGAATTCATATTTTGTCAGGGTTCCTCATCCAAAATTTTCTTTTTTATTCATTATTCAAGAAGAAATGGGGCTATAGTTTTGAAGAACTATATTTTAAAGGATTTAATTTAAAAGAAAAAAAACAAAAAACAAACTTTCTGTTTTTCATTGCATGAGGTCTTACCATGAGTGAATTTGCTAATATGTTCTCAAGTCTCATACAAGGATTCCATACTGCTCTTGGCTCAGTCATTATATAAAGCTGTAGCTCTATGAAAGTTCATGGGGTCTTGATCTCACTGAATTTTGGATGATGCTAGAGATAGACACATTGTCAAGTGTTTTTGTTTGAGGACTTGCTTGTTATAATATTTTGATCAAAAGAATTGAAGGTAAGTAGATAGGTAGTGAGAAATAGTGAGAACTAACTGAAATAAACTTTAAAAATTCAACTTGCCCTTCAGCTAACTATGCTTAAGAATACTTAGAAAGAAGAAGAGGCATACTATGAAGGTGTCGGGACTGTCACCTTAGGCTGAAAAGAGAAATATGGGATTCTGAGTGGGGAAGGAATGTGAGGAGCAGCAGTATTGAGGTCTCAAACTCCACGCAACATACCAGCAAGAATGCGGTCTCTGGTGCATGAAAGGCATTCTTTTACATATACACGTACATCAGGTATCTTAGTTTCCCTAGTATTTTTCATGTTGCCATATGAAGAGCTTACATACAGGATAATATCTACAAATTGTGCTCTGAAAATGTCACTGCTGGGTAGCTAGAACATCTCCATGAAGTTCTTTCTGTCTTACTTTGCTCATCAGCTTCTAGTTTCTTACAGAAATTGAAAACAGCAGTGAGCAGAAATTGTACTTTGGCAAGTACTTGGCATCACTGCAAGTAATACTGAATGCAATACGTGGATGATGATTGAAGTTAGGGAAAGCAGAGCTTGTCACCATTTTTTTTTTAAAGAGATTGCATGTTTGTTCAGTTATGATGATCAGTTTTGTTTGTAAAATATGTCTGGATATACACAAGGCATTTTAATTAGATTAATGTGTTAAATTGATTAAATAATAATGTTAAACCAGTCAACATCACAGCTAAAATAATCTGAATACTAGATAATTGAAAAATACTTGTAAATACAGAATTAACAACAAATGGATAAATTTCTGGGGAGTTGTACTAAAACTGATTCTTGATATTGCTCCTTCTGTATTTGACAGTGATTTGGCTGCTTCCAGAAGGCTATATTCAGTCCTGGTGTTCGTACCTTATAAAAAAACAAGAAACAGTGCAGAAGAGAGCTATATATAGAGGATAAAGGGGAAAATGGTAGAGAAAAGCATAGCTGAGAATAAGAGAGCATAAAGTACTGAAAGGGTTCAGAGTGCATCTATCCTAATTCTGTATTTCTGTGCTTAAAGTACTACCAAGGAAGCTGAAAATTGAACTTAAGACACTGGCAGTCTGAGTGAGTGTTGCTGGAGTGGAAGATGTCTCCTGAGATTTGAGAAAAGGCTGCTGTACAGAAGAGTTGTTAAAGCTATGAGTGTAACTTTGACATAGGTACTAAAGATCTGAGGAGAGCTCACATTCACTACCTGAGGGTTACTATTTCCTATGAACCAGAAAAGGCAGCTTCTCGCAGTGCTGCATTTTGTGAAGCCTCTTTGGAGCCCTAACTTTCTTTTTTCAGAATGCAGAGAAATAAGTTATCTTACTTGAGGCAGCACCTGATTAGCTGGGCACTATGGAGCGGTAAAGGTTGTGCTGTTGGAAAAGATGATTTGTGAATTTAACACCTCAGTAGTTTTCTAAAGGATGCTTTTCCAAGTTAAATTTGAAGTCCAATAGAGACCTGTGATGCACTGTAACATTTGTTGGTTACATGTTTTTCTTCACAACTGCAAAGACATTGCAGTTCAGATTGACAGTCAGAGTAGAGCAATATAGTTACATCTACCTTGCCTACACTTAATTGGCTTCTGCATATGTAAATAAATGAATCCTCGACCTCTCAGTATGACTGAACAGCATTGCATGGGAGATGGCACAAGTAACCAGGCCAGATCCAGAGAATAAGCATGACGTTTTCCCCCACAGACTACAGACGAGCGGCTTCATCTGTCGGACATCAGGGCGAGCAGGTGGTACCAGTTCCGGGTGGCAGCTGTGAACGTGCATGGGACGAGAGGCTTTACGGCGCCCAGCAAGCACTTCCGCTCCTCCAAAGGTTGGTGCTTGTTCCCGTCTTTAGGTCACACACGTGTGGAATGCAACCTGGTCTGCTTATTTAGGGGCAGAAGGTCTTCAGCAGTTGCATTTTTGAGAGGCAATTCTGCTGTCAGGTTTAGGAATGGTGTGGGATTAGTTTGCAGGCAGGACACAAAGCTTAAAGATACCATTATTGTCTTGAAGATATCTTTATTAAAAAGAAGAGTCTCTGTGAATGGACTTCTTTTTGAACTTTTTTTTTTTAAATGTTTAAAACTTTTTCAGCACCGTTGACATCAGAATTGAAGTTCTGACAACATGACATAGCAAACGTGAGAGCTTTCAACACATGTTGTGAGAATCCTGTGACATAGGGATTGTTGTGGCTGTATTTAGTTTCACAAGAGACATATTCTGGTGCTAAAATAAATTTGCAAATGGTACTGGGAGTCATGGGGGGAATGGGAACAGGAAGTGGATCACTATTTCTGTGAAGTGGTTGGACTTGTCTTTGACACACTTGATGGAAGCTAGCTACAGTTTTCCCAGTTGACTATCAGACATAATGTGGGAATTAGTGGAGGCTAAGAATCATCCCCAACAGTCTGGATGTGGCCACCCAATAATAAAGTTAATTATAGGAACATAGCCAAATCATGCTGGCTAACTGACTTTAATGCCAAAGAATATGGCCTGGCACTGTTTATTAATGCAGGCAGAGTCTCTAATAGATAGATTTCTTTGTTCTGGCAGTGACAGAATCTTTACATTTTTATAATGCACACTTTCTTTTTGCTGGCACAGCTATCTTGTAGTATAGGCAGTAGTCATGCTGAGTTGTCATGCTAGTTTGTAGCTTGTTTGGTCATATTCAATACTGGAAAAAATACACTATAGATGCAGTTATGTGGGTGTGCAGGTGCTTCTGCTGATGTGGTTTAATTGCCTACTGAATGTATTCAGTATGTGTTCAGATGGACAGTATTTGGTGCTACAACCATACTGCTGGAAACATTCATTAGCATCCCATTATAGTTGTTACCACAAACCTTTTAGGGTATCAAAGAAGTCTTTTCAGAATTTATTGTACTTAGGCAGCATGCTGTTTTGGTCACATTGAAAATACAGTACCTTCAGGATATGTTGAGCTTACTACAGGCACTCAGCAGCAAGCAGTAACTTTCTCTCTGCTTTTTGCATGAATTGAACAGTAGCAGATAGCATTGTGTTGCTGAAAGTGGCACCAACTTTCCCGTAACTTCAGAATATATTTAAGGGTTTTTGTTGTTGTTGTTTTTTGAGTTTCCAGCTATTCTGTTTGGAGTTAGTAATAATAACAATTACATAAAAGTATATCATGATAACACTGAGGTTTTGGCTTGAGCTTGGCAGTTTTAGGCAGGGTTTTCAGGCTGGTGACAGGAGTATATACTTCAGTGTACCTACATTAGTAAAGAATTTAAGAGTTTTGCTGTGTGAAACGGAAGGTCTATATAGCTAATTGTCTGACCATAGTCAAAAGCGGATGTCTTGTGCTAGGGAACACTATAATGGTAGGACTAGTGTATAGGAACATATCTTTAGAATATATCTCCTAACTGGCAGGGATGTGTGTTTCAGGAGCTTATGGGTCTGAAATGATTACATGTTATGTACCAGGGTTTTCTGTGGTCCCTGCAGCTACTACTCAAAGCACTTGCTCCCCTCGAGGGCTGCTCCCAGCTGCCTGGTGGCTGGAAAGTGCTTTTAGGACTCTGTGATAAGGACAGCAGGAGCCAGTAGTACCTCGGTGTGTTCTTAGAGAATAAACCAAAATAACAAGGATCTTTTATAACAGTAAAAAATAAATAACTGGCACTGTTCAAAAGGTTACTCTGACCCTCACAGCGAGAATTTTCCAATCTAAACTACAGCCTTGACAAAGAATTGTGAGTTGCCAAGCAAACAGCAAGGAGCTCAGTTAGCTCTCAGCTTCATTGCCTGAATCACCGCAGTTGGCGAAGCGTTTGGCAATTTGAGGGGCTTTGTTGTTGTCAGTGGCCAGAAGTGTGAGGGGTTGTTAGGTAGCTCAAATTAGGAAGCTGCCAGGTGGTGACTGTCAGTAGTGATGCTGAGATGCGTTGAGTAAAAGTGTCTCTTACTCCCTAAGTAGACACACACAGTGGTGTTAGTTACAGTGTCATACAGATATTTTTATCACTCCTTTGGAGCTTGGTGGGAAGTGGAGGCCCCTGGCTGGCAGAGAGGCAAGAAGCTGCTGGTCAGATGATCACTATGTGCAGCTCCTTGAGTGCCAGCGTCTACTGGCTCCTGCTGAGCTCCTACAGGCACATTTAACCTCTAGTTTGGAAAGGAAAACAGACTTTGGCACACCACCTTTGGAAGTTTGCTGGCCGTCTGTGGCACATTTGTGTGAAGTGTGGACAGAAATTCACATCAGTTCTTGTACTGTTGCTATTCCTCTTTCTGAGCCAAGACCAAGAGAAGATTACTATATTAGTCAGACTTAACAGAAGTTTTCTTCAAAAAGAAATCTTTGTGATCTTGGAAGACTAGTTTCTAAGAGAGTTTCTCACACAATATGCTGAACTTTCACCGATTGCTCTTAAGTTATAATGTATAAAAAGATTTGTATTTATTTTTTTCTTGCAGGACAACCATGATATATGATCTGAATCTAGGGAGCAGTATGGCACCACAGAATGTCTGTCACTAAACATTTTAAGCTGTTAATAAGAACATTCAAAAATATTGGTGCCATAATTAGAGATGCTTTTTGCCTGTTACATGTATATTGTTTATAATATTTTGTTTCTTTTTCAAATGGAGAAATATGATTCATAAGACAGAAAAATAAGATTATGTTTTATTTAAAATAGCATTATATATTCTGAAGTATTAACTTTGAGTACTAAATTAAGTTCGTATGATCCAAATTTATCTTTTTTTTATATGACTGTGAGATTAAGCTAAAACAAGACAAAAGAGCATTGTAGCTGTAATGACACTACATCATTCTTCATCTTCTTGTTTTGAGTTTTTATCTATTGCAGCTGTTGATATTTCTGTGCTGTAAACATATGAAGTGAAGGTTTATTAGCTATTTTACACTGCCTTGTGTTCAGTTATGGCCTTAATGTGTAAATAATAATCAAAGTGACATTTCTGATATAAATATTTTATGAAATATTCAGCGGTTTAGCATGGATAAACCATATACTTATGCAGTTTTATTTATTTTTAAAAGATAAATGAAGGATTTGAAAGTGTTTGTCTGGCCTGGCCTTTCACGAGGAATGAAGTGATCTCTCATTTTTCCAAAATACCATCCCAAAATGACAAGATTCAACTCTTTTTTTGGAGCAGAGTATCTGGAAGATGGAATAAAAACTATGCCTGGAAGAAAGGGTCCTTTCATAAATATAGAACTCTACTCATGAATTTTGAAATTGATACAGACAGCTAAAATTGATTTTTTTTTCTTTTTTTTCAAGCTGAATATTCAATTCAAATAGTTTTTTTTTGTATTTTGACTGTGATTTCCACTTGCTTTTCAGTTTTTGAATATGCTTCCTTTGCTTTTTTTCCTCAATTGAGTAAGCAGCAACAATTTGCAATAAAGATAACAAAATGCCTAGGAGATGCCTATTCCTGTTCCCAAAAGGTATATATATTTTACCTTTTCATATGGTGATTATTTTTCTCCAAGCTGCTTCATTTTGCCCTGGAAGGAAGGGAGAACTGTTCCTTGAAGATGTAGGAACAAAGTTCCTTTCAAAGAAAATCTATCTTTGCCTTTCTCACATTAAGTGGTCTCTGGCTAGTTTTTCTCAACTGGTCAGGTGCTGCTCAGCACTAATACAGCTTGTAATTAATTCCTTTTGAATAAGAGTTTTTAGACTACTTTCTCTAGCTTTTATATAGTGTTGGATGAGAGTAAACTCTCAATAACGAAGTATGCAGCTAACTAGAAGGATCAACATTAAGCATCTCCATGAAATATATTATTTTACACAACCATTATTAGATATTGTGCCAAACTATCAGATCCTTTCTCTTTGGCTAAAGGTTTCTATCTTCAGATTGAAGACTTAAAGCCAGTCACTAGCCTACAAAGTATAAATTGTCAAGCCAAGGGAAGCAGACGACATTTTTTTCACAGCCCATAAGTACCATGCTGGATGTGATTTCATGCATACGTTACTGAGTGCTAGTAAAACCAGAACAGACACCCACTCCCAACAATAAAATTCCTTCTGTTGCTCCTTTGGGACCAATGATTTTTTTATATCATTGCACAGCTGGTTTATGTGTGCCATTTCCATCGGGCGAAGACAGTCCTCCTGCTTATGCCTTGTAACAGCTTACTAGTTGGAAACTTGTCTGTAGTGCAGCTTCAGCAGATTTTTAGAGTTGTGAGATATAATGTTTAACAGATAGCAATGAGTGATCCACTTGAACTAAATTAAAAAAAAAAAAAAGCTTGTTAAAAAGGGTTTAAGCTAGAGTCTTGCTGTCACTTTTACCACTTAGGATGGGAATTCAATGCCCTTATTTCCTTCTGTGACATATATTTCAAATCATTTGTTGTATTCATTATGGTTGTCACATTTAAAGCCAATGCAGATGCATTTGAGAAGTATATGATGTGATTCTTGTGTGTAGCTTGCCCATACTGTTTTGTTAAGGTTGCAAAGCACTTCCAGATCTTAGTAAATGAAATAATTTTGCAAAATATGGCTGTCTATTTTTAAATATCTGAGCATGGGAAAATGTGCATTTTGAAACAGTAATCGTGATTTTTTTAATTTTGTCTTTTATTAGCAGCAAGGATCCTCCCTTTTGTGGAATGGAGGCAGTTTTGCTTATGATGCCTGGGTAGCCAGCAACACAAGAATTTAAGTCCTTTGGGTATACTCAGATACAATGCAGATAAAGGCAAGATTTACTCCATGTGCTGGAACAGCAGCCTCAACCTTGACCTAATGAAACTATCATTCAGTGAGAAGTGTTTTACTTGTCAGGCTGCTCAGACTAGATTATTTTTTAGATTTGAGGACAATTGTCTGTGCCAATTTCTGGTATATGTGGTGACTTTTTTTTTGCTTGAACTTTAGTACAAATTACAAAAGAAAAGCTTCAACTATCATCAGCCTTTCTGTAAAACGAAGGATTTGATTTCACATTCAGATGTACTTATGTGCATAAAATTTCAAACTTTAAATTTGAAA
>JAVCKT010021018.1:14283-24688 GCA_032273925.1 Rhynchotus rufescens
GATACAGTTCATAATCAATAAAAGTATCTTTTTACATATAAAGGTAAAAATAAATAAATTTTAAAAACAATAAGTAAATAGAACTAATGAAGGTAAAAAAACATCTCCACTGAAACCAAAGGACTCACTGTCTTCTTTAGAATCTGGACTTAATCCTAGCTACTTTTCACATTTGAGAGGGAACAATTTAAAATTATAAATAGCAGCCAAAGTGCATGTGTGTGAGAGAGGGAAGATATAAAAAACTGCCTGTAAAATAAACTTCTGGCAGTATTGAACTTTCAAGGCCAAAGCTTAGTTTAAGCAGTGGATACATTACTGCTCACGCTAGATATGTAAACGGTCTGAGCTAGTCTGACAGGTTCCCTCTGAAAATCATGGAGTCCCTCTCTTCCCAGAGTTATCTTCTAAGATTGCCCCAATCTCAAACTGCCCAGATTTCAAGCAATGCTACATGCCACACACCCACCTAGACAGCTTTCCCTCCATGGTTATTTGTATTTATAGGCTTATAATAAGATTTACGAGGTAGTTTCAGGTAGAAAAAAATGGCCTCAAAAATGTCTTCTTAAAGAGAAAAACAATTTGTACCACCAAATATGAAATTTGTGCTCATTTGATATTGGCAGCAACTGCATAGCAGAGTCCTAATTCTACAGCCACATTCACAAGGGCCAGCAATCCACAACTTTCCCCTGCCAGAAGAATATTTTTTTCCACTCTTAACTGATAAGATGGAGAAGCAGTTTAAAATCCAGCATCTTGCTTCAAAAGAAATATTTGTGCTTTAGATCAGCCTGTACCAAGGGTCTTTCCTCCAGAGCAGGAAAGCCACTTCCTCAGCACTACCCTCTGCTCTTCCACAAAGTGACTATATGAGTCCCACTCCATGGGGGATCAGCTCTTCAAGGCCAGGAGCATCATTTTTAGAGTCTCAATTAAAAGCAGTGTTGGAATTTTTCCCTTAGCTGTGATCATGCAATGACACATGCAATGGCACCATCTGACATTGGTGGTGAGCACCAGTGAAGGCAAACGAAGTCAATACATCCCTGGGCCACATCTGATCAGCTTCCTCCCTCCTGTCCTAGTACTGGACATGATCTCAAGAACCTCTCCAGTGGCATTGGCTGCTCTATTTTTTTTGTCATTCTGTGATTGCACCTGAAAAGCACAGAGATTGCCCGGCATACAAGTAAACAGACTAGAAATATTGCAGTAAACTGCATGCAACCATCTTCCTCTGAGATTTTACCATATTTATATTACTAAAGGTGGGTTTATTTTATACCTTTATTTCTGAGTAATGTTTTCAAGGTAATTCTTCTATATTATTTCAACTTTAGTCTGCTCAGAGGGCAGAGTTCCTCAAAGCATGGAAGTATAACATTTATATTACATTTTTGACAATGTTTTCAGAGATATATAGCTAAAATTTGACAATATTCATACACTTGCTCCCAACTGAATGATTTGTCACTTTTTTCCTTTTTTTCTCTCTTTAAATTAAAAAAAAACAGAAAATATTTCTTATGGAGTTTTTTTTTTCAAATATAAACATACAGATTAGATATAAAAGTGTTTGAAAGCTTCACTCTGCTGAAAGTACAGAATAATGCAGTAAGGCAGAATATTTGAAAATAGGTTGCTCATTTGGTACCTGAAAATTAAAATAAATAAAATGGATGCTGGCACTTAAATGAAAGTTCTGCAATTATAGACTCTTTCCCTTAAGTCCCTGTCTCTATTAAAGAATTTCTTGTGCTCTTATGAGAACTTTTCTTTAGACGAGGGAGAAGGATAATGCTTAAGTTAATAGGTTTATACCTACACATGCGTGAAACTCACCTTTGACTCTCATATACACGTGAATTTTTCCCCAAAGTTGCCTGTCACAGATGGAATAATTGTCCTGAGTTATAGTCACATGCAGCATAAGTCGCTACCCCCAGTCAACTCTCCTGGATTTCTGGCTGTAGAATGACTTTTCCTGTGTCTTCAAAGCCAAAACCATGAATACTATCTCTGTTTGCCACAAAGACAGCTTCCAAAATTAACTTCTCATAAAATAAAGTCTATCTCATTCAAAAAAGTACAAATACTCCATATCTAAACCATATGAAAGTGTATAACAGTGGGACTACACATTATCTGAACACTCAGGAGAAAGGCAGCCCTACTTGTTCCAGATTTTATATCAGTAATATCTAGTAAAGCATCTGAAATGACAAGTGCACTGTCCAGCTTCCTGGAAAAAATGTTTTCAGAGATATATTCTGTTCAACACAACTCCACCCATGATGTCATGGTCCTCGTTTTTATCATATTTTTCACCATACATTCTCAGAAAAAAAGCCAGCTGATGTAGTGGAAAGTCCTGGGTTATCAGATCCTAGAATTAACATTAAACTTATCTCGGAAAGCCCTGAGTAAAGACTTGCAGTTACAAGATCGTGAGAATTCACACATCTTAAAGAGCAAAAGCCTTACTGCAGAGCTACTGTTTCATTTCTTCAGTGTGAGACTTCCCTCTGACAGACTGCTATGTCTCTAATGCTGATGCACTCTGGGCCAAATCCTGCGGCTCTGACTAAAGCAAACACCCAGCAGATTTTAAGGACTTTGATTGCATGAGAAAAACTTTCAAAGACCTTCACAGGAATAACCTCTAAATTTATCTGTCTTCAAGTGATGACAGAAAGTTGTGATTTACCTCAGGAATTTTTCTCACTTATTTTTGTTTCTAATTTATCTACTTACCAGCAACAATTTGCCTGTGCTACTTCCTTAATTCCTCCTCATATCATCTGCATGAAGGAGGAAAGTACTATTGCCTCCTTTGTTGCTGGTGAAAAGCTGTATCTCCACTACACGACAGAGACCAAATTATAGGGAGACTTAACAGTGTGCTCATGATCACACATAAAATTTGTCATGATGTAGATAGCTAAATGCAGATTGCTTAGATACCACATCTACCTGAACATAAACAGACATGGTAGTGATGTGTATATGGTTGGACTTGATCTTGAATGTCTTTCTAACCATAATGATTCTATGAACAAAGGTCAATTTAGATGTTTCCTCCTTGCCAAGGACCAAGATGTGGTCTTGGCTTGAGGTAAGCCAAGGAAAAGGCTGTTTTTCTGTCCTATAGGAGGGCTCCTCTTGCATAGGTGGGTTGGGCCTGCACTGGGCCTGTGACTTACTGCTTGGCAAGATCAGACAGCAGCAGGTCCGAAACCAAAGATGGGCCATTCTGATGCCCACTCCCAAATCTGCCTCTGACAGTTCTTTCAAAACTTGTTACAAACTGGGAAATGAGACAAAAGTGTTTTTTGAATATCAGTGAGGCTTCAGAAGTGCAAAATAGACAGATGGGGCTCAAAATTATGCAAATGGACAGTTTTGCCAGAGGTAGTCTACACACACCAATGAAGCCAAAATATCAATTTATTCCCATTGAAAGCCTGGCCTCCAATGACAAATGTCATCAAAAATATTGACATTTTGCAAAGCTGGCCCAGGTTTTCAGAAGAGCTGCAGACTCCAATTACCATTGAATGGTTGCCATGTTTTACCCCAGAATTGGCTCAATTTCAGTGATGAGTGAAGTGACTCTTATAAAAATAGTTTGAAAAGCACTCAGGGATTCCTTCAGGATAAAAGCTGCAGTATAAATTTAAGTTATTCACCATATGGTGCAAATAGCCGAGAATGTTATGCCTCGTTGTCAGCAAAAGCTAAAAACCTGCAAGAGGCATATGGATACTAGCTTGGAATGATACCATCAACTAGGGCAATAAGGCTGTAAATCTAAACTCATTTTAAAAGAACCTCATTCTGGGGCAGGGGAAGAGGAGGCATTAGTGTATACTTCACTTTTGGTGTGTACTTAATTAAGTGTGTACTTAATTTGTACTTGGCAGAGCCAAACACAGACAAAGCATTAAAGCAAGTTTTACATGACACTCTCAAAGCTACAGGACTAAATATGCTTTTAAAAATTACCTGTAATCCTTCAAGTGCTGGATAAAGGAAAAGTACTGTACAAAACTGAGTTATGTAACTCTAAAAACATCATGGGTCCCATGAGACCAAGAACTATTTTTTTAATCCTTCTCACCATCCCAGCAGCAACAAAAATACATAATTTGCTAATTTTTAAGTCCAATCTGCTAATGTGTAGCCTTTATCCTTTTAACTGTGCACTAAATGTATTCAAGACAGCAGTTTTGGAACATATTCAGCAGGATTTTTTTTCTCTTTCTACCTGATCCATTGTTATAAATGGGTCACTTTGCTATCACTTGCATTTTCCTTTAAATATAAGATGAATATTCAAGCCTGTGTACACATCCTTCGACTACAGAATCAAGAAGCAGCTACACATGCAAATTCTTTAATGGGATTCCCGTAGCTTAACCCTCTCTAGCTGGAGCTGGACATCTAAGCTAAACTACTTGCCTAGGCTTCTTTGAAATCTGTCTTTAAGTGGAGTTAATTAATATATTGATATGCTTCTCCTTTCATTTGCTGTAAAGATTGCTTCCAGACAACTAAAGTTGGATGGGATGAATCTTGCCTTTAGTGACATAAAATAATGAAGAAATGGAATTTAAATTAAGACATAGTGAGATCATGGGAGAGCTCAGAAAATGGTAAATAGGGATTGGGTTGCATAATTACCATTTTGAATTCACCTTGACTCAGCAGACAACTGGTTATTTAGTGGTGGTTTTAATTTAGGCCCCAAAGAACTAAATATTGTTCACACTTCAGTTAACAGCCATGCAGGAATATTAATATTGGCAGTCTCCTCTGAAAAGCAAAACGCTTTCCAGAGGAACAGAGACCAAACTATTCTCATCTTGCTAATGGCCCACAAGGCCATGACTGAAGGCACTGACATGATGTCCTGTTCCGTGTTTTTCCGTGTTTCCGTGCTTTTCCAGGCAAAAGGTATTGTTGCTCATCTTAGCCTGGGGTCACTTCAGAGTGCCCAATTAATGTGCAAATAAAAAGCATGAAACCCAAGCAGAAACTTCATACCTCATCCTTAAGGAGCCACAGATTAATCTAAAAGCTCACTAAAGCATTTTCCAAAGAGACTAATTGAGAATGTGCCCAAGTGCCTTTTGAGTTATAATCCAAGAAAAAAAAAAACACTGTGGAGGGTTGGAGGATTTTAGGGTGGATTAGAAATATGTCACTGAGAACCAACTCTTTCATACTTTCTTTCAGAATCTGCTTCTCAATTCCTGAAACCATGAAATATTTTTGACTTCTCTTAATGCAAAACAAAGTTTAAAAAGATTACTTTTTCTATTGCAAGAGCAAGCTAACTAAAGATAGTTCATACACTGATAAAGTCTACACCAAGACCAACAGCAGCAAAGCAAAAAAATGATTCTTTGGAGCAGCAGCAGGAAAATCTCTAATCCTGTACCCACCTCGGCCACCCATTCATGGGCACAGAGGCCCATCAACAGCAACAACAGCAACTGCCCTATCACCACTGGACACCATTGTCAGGGACTGCACAAGAGGGATTGGTGGTTTACAGACACAGGTGCACCAGAAGCACAAGACTTTCAGAAGAATAACTTTCAGAAAGGCGCAGTTGACCTAAAATGCAAGTTTGTATTTTGCCTCAGATTAAAACCTGGTTAGTGAAGAGTAGGAGATCCTTTTTTCAGCACTTAAGAAAGTTAATGCAGTGTACCTCAGAAGCAGCATTCAGCATATTTAATCACAGTGATAGTTATTCAGTGGCCCAAGTTGTTTTTTACCTGTATTATTTCTTCATACATACAGATTTCCATATTTAACTGTCATAGCATTGTGCTTTCTACCTGGCTTGGTGAAACATTTCTTTCAGCTTGTCTTGAATAACTTAAAAGATATAGAAGATGTGTATATATATATATATATACACATATCATCTGCAATCCTACTGGGGCCTCACTTCCTGTTTTCCAGCTTATTACTGAATGTATTAAACAATGTCAGATTTAGGATCTGTGACATAGAGACATCATGCAATAGATCTTGGATGGCTGGCAGGTTGAAGAGCGAATTTCTATTATTATTTTCTTTTCTGTGTTTTATCAGTTTTCAATGGGTGACTGTCATATTTTTCCTTGCCTAAAAAGCTTCTTGATTTTTTAAATAATCTGTTGTTCCAACTGCACTGTGCTTTCTAAAAAGTCACGTACAACAAGAGTTCCAAAAATCCTTTAAGAAATTCACTGCCCTTTGTCTCCTTCATATCACTGATCTTCGGGTGTATTTTTAACTGTGCCATTGTTTATTATTGTGACCAGTTAGGTGTTATTTTTGCCCTACAGCAAGGCTTGGAGATGCTTTTCAGCATTACTGTAGTGTTTCTTTTTAAAAATAGATATAAAGATTGTCACTATTCGGCTCTCTGTTTCACTGGAGTGCTTCCATTCTTCTTGTTAGCAGCTCAGCCACTTCATTCTTAAGGCCTTTCACAACCTCTGGATTAATACCATCAGGTCTGGGTTACTTGTTGCTATTTAATTTATCAGTTTGTTCCAGCACCTCCTCTGTTGATCCTGGCAATGAAAGCAAAATGTTTTAAGGGCGCCTCTGGAGCAGATATCCAAGGCAAGTCACACACACATCCCTAAAAAAATCCCCATTGCAGCAGCCAGAATTACACATTACAGACTGGTTTGTGGATGCAAGCCATATGAAACCAAAAGGGGGATTTTGAATAACTCAGGTCTTTCTGCCATTCAATACATGGTATCATGTCAAGCTTCTTTATAATTATCACAATGTGTAGCAGATTTTTTCCCCCCCAACTGTGAGTATATTTGTGCTTTATTCCATTAAGGTGGCTGGCAGTCGCCTCCCACCTGTGTGGCTCCGTGTGGGTGGGTGGTGTGTGTGCAATTCCAGTTGCTGGCCCTGCACGCAACACAGTACAGCTGAAAGACAAATCTGACCCAGACTGTAGATTGTTATAATCACATTCTGGATATCACTCCAAAAGTCGCTACCTCAGGCAGCATCCACACTAATTCAGCACCATGCCGTGCTTTGGAACAAACTCTGGAGTCTTTCAGTACCAGACCCAAACCCCATAAAACATGGAGTTTAGTGCGGAGCTCGGCATTGTCTTATCCGTCACTGCATGGGCAAGTCCCCTGCTCTTGCCGACCCAGCTGCACTTCACCTCAGCAGAGGGGCAGCAGGACTGGGTGCAAGCCAGGCCAAACGCAGGAATAAAGCCCAGACTATACAAAATTGTATTTTTGGCTCCCTTCCACCCTGCATGTATTAAACCAAACACAGCAAAAGAAAGGTGGGGGAGGATCAGATCTGAGCGGGAGCAAACAAGTAAAAATGCTGTCTCCGAAGCCTGCCTAATAGATTTAATATGATTATTTTTTGGAGTCTCTCAATCATTTTAGCTTGGCATTAATATAAATCAAATAATCTCTTGATCCAGAGAATGCACTGACGAGACTCAGTCAAGGCTCCAGAAGGGATGTGCTCCTTAACTTGGAAAGTTGGCAGATGATTTAATTTTGTTAGCAAATTTAACAGTGTCATAGGAATTTTCCAAAATCAAAGAGCCCTTTCATAGGCTTCTCTACCCAGTACTTAATCCAGTGTCTAAGAATAACATTCGGCCCTCATTAATTAATGATATCAGTCTGAATAATGTCAGATTGCCTCAGAGACCTCGCTGGGATGGATGAATCACGCTCTGCTGGCTCCAGGGCTCTTGCTCTGACAAACTGCAGCGCGTGATGATGGGCTGCTTTGCCTTGAAAGCTCTCGGCCACCGAGCGCTGTCAGCTTTGGGCCCAACCCCGTTTAATGTATGTGCTGAGCGTCGAGGGGCGACTGGGAGGTTAATGGGTGTCTGCACGCAGATAACACAGAGCTGCTGCGGACCAGAAGCAGATGGACCGTGGCCACAGGCCACAGATCAGCAGATCTGCACCAGGGACGAGCACCAGGGCACGAGGAGCTGCTGAGTCCAAACCTGGGCACAACCACCTGCCTGGTGGGAGAGGAATATGCTATCCAATATGCTGGCATCACAGCAGCCCTGCCCTGCTATCTTCTGCCCTTCAAGGCGGTGCCATTTGGGCACTCATTTGGACATATCTACATTTCTCCACACAGGGGAGTGTGTGGAGTATTGTAATATGAGAAGAGATGAACCAGCAATCTCTATAAATGTGCAATTTTACTGAAGCCGTAACTGAAAATTTCCAGATTGCTTCTGGAGTGGACTGTACTGAACACTGATATAAAACTGCTTTGTTTTTATTTGCAAGATAACCACAAATCAAGTTTTCACGTATCCAGATCTTCTGGTTCCTGTGATGGTTGAAAGTGCAGTGACCTCTTCTTATCTACCACTCAATGTTGTGAGTTTAGTAATGTTTGAATAACACAATCTTTTTATGTAAATGCTGCATTCCTGAGTCCTCGTGAAAAATTTACAGACAAGACCAGTAACCACACTATTTAACACATTCAAATAAATGTTTGTTCATAGATGATATCCTTTCCCTTCTCAGTGACCATTGCTAGTCACTCATTCACAGTCTTTTCCTATTGCTGCATCCTGATTTCCCATCAGCGGTCCTGATCCTGCCATGAGTGGGCCTGACACTACCGCGCAGGGCTGAATTGAGGTCTTTGAGCTCAGCACTAATACACAAGTGGCATTGGTTGTGGGATCCTGGTCACAGAGGCGAAGCGTCAGAGAGACAAAGCTGGGACTTGTCTTTTTTGCTTAGTGTTTCGTTTATATGCTGCACAAATTGTGCCCAGTAACACGAGGCCATCAGTTTCAAGTTACAAATACACTACAACTGCCGTAAGTAATTTATTTTTCTGCTGTGTCTGGGAAAGTAAATTTGGCATTTTTTTTTTTAAATCTTATTTGATGTTGATGTATTTTGAATGTCCCTCCAAATATATACATCTTTTATTATGAATAAGCCCCATTTTGATGTGTTATCCAAAGCTCTGAAAGGATCTAACACTTTCAGGCGGGGCCCTGAGAAAGACCCCATTAGACTTCGGGGACCCTGTCCCGAAGCAATTTTCAGTTCAGTAGGGCTTGTTTGAGAACAATTTAAATGTGTTATTTTCCCTAAGGCATCTTGCTTCTAAAATTGATTGACAAGTTTCACAAAAGTACATTTGCATTTGGAAGAGGCACTGGCAAATGTGTAAGTAAGAAGCATTAAACTTAGAGCGAGTTAGTCATTTTAAAAATACATTCTGAAAAATTACGATTGTGATTGCATCTGAAAAATCTGGTAATGTTAATTTCAGCACTGAAATATGATTTCTTTTAAAAGCCTTTTCCTCCATGGCCCTTGCCATAGGATCCTCCCCCAACATCTGGATAACAGAATCCGTGCTGACAGACTAACGCACATGTGGAGGAGTGTGTCTGCTACTTTGCTGCTTCTCAGGACAGACACATTGTCTCTCTTTCCCTCTCTGTGTCCCCTCCTTTTCTTTTCCTTTTTCTGTTTTTTTTTTTTTTTTCTGTTCTTTTCTTTTAATAAGGCTGCACATGTCTTCCAGCTCTCTACTGTGAATGTGACCAGTATGCAATATTGCATTGCCTGTACTCAGAACGTCTGGCTTAGGTGATACCAAGCAGTTACTGCCCAGGCTATGAATGTTTGCTAGGTTATTAGCCGGCACATCTGGCTCTCTCCCTAGGAGGGTGAGTTCTGCAGTGCCCCAGGAATTTCTTTCATACGCCATTTTTATTAGCTTTTCAAAAGAGTACGGATTACAACTGCAAAGGAAGATTTGGGTCATTTATGAGGATATTAGTTCCCTACCTGTTTATCATGTTTAAAAAGTGAGACCAACAGAAACTCATTATTTGATTCTTAGAATTAATCATTTTTTTCTGTTATTATTTTGGGACAATCTTATTGTTCTTTTATTGCACCATTCTGTTTATGCAAAAAAAATGGTTTGTGATTTCTGATAGACAGACCTAAAATACATTTCAGAAAGTCACAAAGGTAACTTAGTCTAAAAATACAATCCTCAAAACATTAATTTCTAATCTTAGTCTTCCTGTCAGATTCACTCTATCACTAGAAAGATGACAGAAGTTGTTTCAGGCTTAATCAAAAGAAATAAGTGCAAGTGTGGCTCAAGAGAGCAAATTTATCTACTTTGCATGGAAATTATATGGCTATTATACAGGAGGTGAATTTATAATGCAAGAGTTATACTACTATATAACTTGTGAACTTCCCTAACTTCACTGTGAATATTCTTATTTCAGTAATGGAGCCCTTTCTTTCTTTCTTTCTTTCTCTTTCTTTCTTTCTTTCTTTCTTTCTTTCTTTCTTTCTTTCTTTCTTTCTTTCTT
>JAVCKT010021018.1:24788-40860 GCA_032273925.1 Rhynchotus rufescens
GACCGAGCGGAGGTCCGGGAACGGCGCGCGGGAGCGGCCGCTCCGCGCCGCGTGGGACGGGGCGGGTGTCCCGGGAACCGTACGTGGTGAGCGGCCACTCTGCGGCGCGTGGGACAGAGTAGGGGTCCTGGGAACAGCACGCGGGAGCGGCCGCTCCACACCGCGTGGGACGGAGCGGGTGTCCCGGGAACAGCCGCTCTGCAGCGCGTGGAACAGAGCGAGTGTCCGGTGCACGGTGCGCGGGAGCGGCTGCTCCGCGGCGCGTGGGACGGAGCGGGTGTCCCGTGAGCGGCCGCTCTGCACCGCGTCAGCCCGGCTGACGGAGCCTGTTCCTTAAAGCCCTTATCTCTCCGGTTACGTAGTTGGGAACAGATCCCGACTACTTACTCAGGCAAAGTTCCCAGCAAAGCAGAAAGCAGTGTAACCAGCTCCTGACCAGTCCGCACGAGTGGCCGGCATTTCTTCAGTTACTTTATTATCAGTGTGTGCGAGGTCACCCCGCTGCCCCAGATAAAACATTGCCTGCTGAAGCCTCTAACTTTATGTTCCTTCCAGGGTACGTGGGCTCCTTTCCCTTCTCCTCTCCCCTGTGCCAGCCTCCCCTCCATCCCGTGTCTCAAGGACTCCCTGCAGCCCTCCCGCTTTCTCATGTACCAGTTTTAGCAATCTGTGTTACCCCAGCCCAGGAGATGCCTCACACAGGGACCTTGGCACTGACTCAGGGGGACAGGTTTAGGGACAGCCCTGGGTGCTCCTTGTGGCTCTGTCACTAATGCAGACCCCCCACCCGCCAAGATTCATCTCTCTTCTCTTTGCCCAAGGGCTATCGCAGGGTTTTGGGGGCAGAGCAGGTGCACACATCCCAAAGTGCGGGGAGTAAGTGGGGAGAAGTGTGTGGAGAAAAAAAACTTTGACATAGAGGATTTCTCTAAGTCCTCCTCAGGGCAGAGACTACATGGTCCTCACCTCTCTTCTGCCTCACTCTGGGGGTTGCCCAAAGCCCCTGCTATCCTGTGCTCCTCTTCTTTCCATCACTTATTCCTTTTCTTTTTTCCCCAGTCTCAGCTTTCGGGGGTGTCTCTCGCTGCCTGATGGGCAGACACAGAGAGTGCTGCCACGTGCAGGAGCTGGCCGTGCTCGGCTATGTCGCGCGGCCGGTGGCCAAGCCGGCATGGCCACAGCTTGGCAGTCACGTCTCGTGCTGCTGCCTGACATGGGATGTCTGGAAGAGGGATGCGTGCGGCGCCTGGCACCTGCAGAGCTGTGGCCTGGCCTCCTGGCTCCAAGCAAGAGGTGATAACAGGGTGCGTTGGGCTGCGCACCGTCCTGCTGCACGCGCAGCCACCTCCTGCTAAAATCAGGGCAGCCTGAATTATTCATTTCCAAGGCCAAGCAGTGTGTGCATTCACTGCGGGGACGGGCAGCGGCGTTGTGGGGTGTCCCTGATGCCAGGGACTCACCCTGGAGCTCCTGCCAGGAAGGAAGGTGGGGAAAGGCACCCGAGAGCTCCTGAAATGCCAAGGGACGGATAGGCAGTGCAGAGGGCGTCTGCAGGGCTGTGCTGCTGGAAGAGCTGGTGGTGACCGCAGCGCTTGCTGTAGTGCTCTGCCATGAGGTGTGTGCTCAAAGCTGAGGATGGACCCGCAGGACTTGGATCCTGCAAAATCTGTTTCTTTCTACCCAACAGGTTCCTTATCCCACTCGCTAGCTTTTCATTACAAGTGTAGAACTGATGTTTCTTCTTCTCTTCTTTGTAACGAATAGTGATGAATGATAACAGCCTTTTTGTCCTAGTTAGCTATAAAAACACATCAAAGTCTCCTTATTTAACAGCTACTTACAACTAACCCTTAGGAAACAGTGTTGGTCAAGTGTCATGGTTATCTTACCTTATTAAGACCTGAATGGGGTCTTTTAGGCGGGACAAAGGAATTGTTTTGTCCAGTTGAATCTGCCCAAAAGTTGCTTATGGCAAGTGAGAAGTTTCAGTTGGCTTCCTTAGTGCCAGGCCAGGCCTGCAGCGCCGGCTACTTGCTGTTTGTGTGTCAGGCCCAGTGTTTAAGCTGAGATACAATGAAGTAATTCAAGAAGTGGCATGCGTTACTGCCTGGTGACCTAATGGGCTGGAAATGCTTTATCTGCATCGCTGTTAATGTTAAGTTTTTTGCTGTAAGCAAAAGTAACAAGAATGATTGCTCGTGTTCCTTGCTTGGCAGTTTTTGTCCATGGACTTTATGTTCTTTCTGCTAGCAGGTTCAGGGGGAAGTTGCTTCTCGTGTTGACAAGTCTTTGCTTTAGGGGAAAAAGGGCCACAATTTAACCTTTTTCCTGCATTTGTTATAAGCATCGTAAACCTCTTTGCCAGTGTCCAGCTCCATAGACTGGTTAACTTGGTTCTGCATCTGTGCTATGTGAATCCAGAAATGAATGAAATGAAAAATCCCAAAGAAGGCAGAAGCAGCACAGCTTGAAAGAGCAGGTATAAAGAGCCCCATTCATTTGGGTTTATCTGTAGCAGAGGATATGCCCTTCTCTGTGAATCATCCCCTGACATCTGTTTGCAGCGATGTTTTCTTAGCAACTGCGGCTCTGTTTTAGATCTGGACTCTCAATGGCTGGTTTTGTTTAGAGAGAAATGAAGAGAGGATCCAAACTCCTACAAGGGAAGCTGAGCGCTTGCGCTGGCCAACCCCATTTCTTGGCTTCCCTGGGGCACAGTGGGCACTGGTTTTAAAAGTCTTCAAGCTGAGATGCTTTCTTACATATGCACAAAGAGATGCCTATCTGCTTCTTACCACAACTAAGGTGTTTACCAGTGTTATCTGTCATGTTGGGGAGAACCTCTTGGGTTGTAATTGGCTCTGTGATTCCTCATGTTGACGCAAGATGAGCGGTGTTTGCCGTGTCACTTTCCTTAGTTTTCCTGAGGTTTTATTTTAACGTGTTGCAGACCTTTTAGAAGTTGGAGAGAACATCCCTGCTGCTTGCAGGTTTGGAAAACGCTGGAAATGCAGACGGGGATTGAGACGGCCCACTCCTAGCAACGTGCTTGTTTGGACAAGTTGCCGGATTAGTCGGTGGGATTATACGTGTAAAGTGTGGAGCAGTGTATGAGTAATAACTTGGGACTGGCTCCATAAGCTGTGATTAAAGGCAAGGTGACATTTCATACATCCCTTGCCTTATCTTCCTTTGCCCAAATTTCTTCGCTGTCTGGTGTGCCGTGGCAGTAGAACATCACAGTAATTAAGGCAGAGGTGGCCAAATAGGACCTGTGAGGTCGGGTTTATCTGATTTTTCAAGCTGTGCTTTATAGGAAGGATCAATGCCTGGAAAGGTCTAGAGGCGTTTCTTGCTCCACCTGAGGTGGCCGCATTGGTCTGGACCATAAATCTTGGCTGTCCACATGAAGGACAGCCCATGTTGAGCTCACTGCCCTAGTGCAACACGTGCTGCTTCCCCAGGAGCACCAGAAAGCCAGGGCTGCAGTAGCACAGGTCCTGCTGGCTGTGGATCCAGGAGTGTAATGTTCCCCATAGCTCTGCTGGCCTTGGCTGGGACATGGACCGGCCCTTCCAGCGTGGACTCGTGTTCTATTGAGCACACAGGGTGTCAGCAGCAATGTCCCTCTGGAAGACGTCTGAATTCTATGTATTCCTGGAGGACGTATGTATTCTATGCATTCTTTTTGGGATGGTGCCAAGAGTAGCAAGACCTCTGATGTCCTGATGAGGCTATGGAGAAGACAGCCTCTGAGGAGCACCTAAATCATGGTCTCCACAGCCAGAGAACAAAAATCATGGACTTCACAGCCGGAGAGGAAGATGCTGTGGAGATGCTGAGGGACAGGGGTAGAATAGGGAGGGGAGGAAGATGTATCTTTAGCTTAACTGAGCCTGCAGCAAGGGAGAAGTGGGTTGCACCGGAGAAGGGGCTGGTGCAGAATGGCCACTTATCTCCCCCAGGAGGGGAAGTGGGGCAAAGTTTTGACTCCAGACACAGCACCAGGCTCTGCGCTCTTGTGGGGAGGCATGTTTGCTTTCTGGCCTTCCTGCAGACTGCTGATAACTGCGCGCGCGATACAACCGCCCTGTCTGGCTCAGGCCTTTTGCAGGAGTCGCTAACCCTGATTCGAGCAGTCCTGAGTGGCCAGAGATGGGGAAAAATGAGAAAAATGAGGTTAGTCCTTTGAGCCTTATGGCTGCAAATTCTATCAAAGGAAGTGACAATTAAGAGGGAAAACAAAGCGCTTACAATTGCCTTTATGAAAGCACAGGGAGGGGACAGAAATATGGGTTTTACGGGGAAAAATTTCCTTAGGGAGTCTTATGGCTTGCTGGCTGCCAGGAGAAAGACAATCAGTTGGTGAATGATGAAGTGCAAAGGAGAAGCAGCAGAGGGGAATGTGCTACTGGGTGCATCTCGTTGGGCTGCTGCAAAGAGTCCCTGTGCCTGGCTGTAATGGGGCTGTAAAGACTGCAGTGGGACAACTTCAGAAATGGCTTTTTTTGTGCTAGTGGGAACTTTGTTTCATGTCAAATTGGTTTGTGTTAATCTAAATGATGCAGAGAGAGAAGCGAGCTGCCACTGTGAGAGCAAATCCCCAAAGAGGGTGAACAGTGTGCCCTGTTTCTTGGGAACTCTTATGTCACGGAGGTTTCATTTGGAGAATATTTTGTGAAAGCTGAAAACTCACTGATGACATGAAGTTTTCTTAGCAGAACTAAGTCCTCACATTTAGACTAGTTGTATATTGTCTCTCTGACGTTTCCAAAGGAGAAGGGAAACACAGCAAGGTGCTTGCACCTCACGTCTCTTGTGCAGACACTGTCTTTCCCACTAACATGGAAACCAAGCGGGATGCTTCTTTGTTTTCCTGCTTCCCCCTGACTTAAAAAGGGTGAGATTCATCCCACCACGCTGAAGAATAGCCATTAACAGGAGGTCCAGGCTCCTTTAATAGTCACTAGAAAGGGATGGGTGCTTCTAGACCATGATTCATGCACCCTGAATTGGATGTCTAAAAATACACCAGACGAGCTGCCCTGAAAGCGCCTGTTTCTCTCCACTGCTTGTACAGAGGTCAAACTCTGCGCTCAGGGGTAGGCATCTCCTGTAGCTGCTCAGTGTCAGGAGAGATGAATCTTAGCCAGGTGCCTGATCTGCAGCACGGATGCTGGGAGGGCTCCCACTGCCTTCATTCCTGCTCGGCTGGTGGCTTGTGCTGCACGAGGTGCTGCTTCCGCAAAGGGACGTGCAGGGCTGCCCAGCTCAGCCCTTCCTCCTCCTCCCCTGCTCAGCAAGGCTTTGCCTGGGACCCGCAGGGAGGGACAACCTTCTCCTATAAATAAGAGGCCTGGGGTGGATTTGCAGGGTGGCTTCTGCAAGGTCACCCATGGGGTTGGTGGCGGAGGTGGGAGCCGCGATGACGGCTGCAGGTTCCTCAAGGTGCTTCCCGCGCTGCCCTGCGCTGACACCGGCCGCTGGGTGCTCACAGGTCCCCGGTAGGTGCTCGTCTCCTCTACGTGAAAACCGTTCCCACCTCCATGCTCCCCTTTCCACGCTCCCTTCCCTTCCCCAGCACAGCAGAGCTGCTGCCCGGGTGGCTGTGCGTGCGCTCGACCTGCAGCACACGCTTGAACCTTGGAGGAGTAAATGCACCTTCCTTCGTGCTGGCCGTGGCCTAGGGCAGCGCGCATGATTATTTAACGATATGCAGATGTCGTGTGGAAACCCTTTAAAATGCCGTGTCTGACATTTGCAGCGAGCCTCCCAGGTAGATCCGGGGGAGGTTTGGAGTTGCACGAAGAGCTGTAACCTGCTCTACTCTCAGCTCTTGCTGCTGTAGATATGTTATGTAGGGGAATGAAAAAATAAGAGGGCACGAGCTCTTCTGGAAAAAGCCTAGCTTATCTGCACAGGTAAGTCGAGTAGGATAAGGATAATGTTTCTCCTGTGTGGAGAGCTAATTTAGAGCAAAAAGACTCTTTTGCTGAGATAGATAAGCTGAGTTTTTAGGAGGAGGATTTGTTGAAGGGATTTGTTTGTGTAGCAGGGACCTGAAGCAGAGGCAAGTCCCGAGTGTTAAATGGATCCCGCACACTCCTAATTTCAGCCAGACGCCAGCGTCTTCTCCTATTCTCTCTGATGGAAGAGAGAGAATTTGACAGCAAAAAAGATGCTGTTGTCTGAGCCAGGAGTTGGTTCCTCAAGTTCTGCTGAGGGGATCCAAGGTTGAGCTCCAGGAGGTGAAACAAATTGAAATTTGATCCCAGAGAGAACAAGTGGGGAGAGGAGGGGAAGAGCAAACTATTAAATAAAAGCTGGGAGAAAAGCCAGGCTACAAAAATAAACACTGAAGATCAATTCCAGGTATTTCCTGGTATTGTCAGCCGACCTTATCAACCAGTGGGATGGTAACAAATGGTTTCTAATTAGCAGACTGGCAGGTTTAGGGAGGCTTTTTTTGTTCTATTTTGTTTTTTTTTAAGAGATGTCAGATAAATTGTTTGGAATGTTGTTACAGGCGCAGAGCTGGGCGGGATGGTGGTGATGAAACACCCCAGGGACGGGGAGAGCAGAGCTTGTTGTTGTAAAAGGGACGTGAGGGCTGAGCTGCCTTCATTCTGGAGCAGGAAAAAAACCTGACTTTTCTTCCCAGTTCTTTCCCAGGATTCCTATATCGAGCTTGGGAGTCGCTCTCAGCCTGCTGCTTCTTGCAGCCGTTGTCAGAAAAGCCGGTCTGCAGCCGCGCCGAAAGCCAGCGCGGGAATTGCAAGGAAATTGAGGCATATCCTGTTCCAAGGGGTTCCTCGGGTTAGCGGTCGCACGCCAAATTGCTGCTGGAGTTTTGCTGCAGACGGTGCCTCCCAAAGCTCCATAGAGAAGCGCGGGGCCGTGCGCTGGGCTGGCCGGCGCGGCCGGTGCCTGACTCGACTTGCCCCGAGCGCCGTGGCGCTCGCTAGCGCGGCTGCCTCTCGCGAGGGAGACGCACGGCGCTCGTGGCGTTTGTCTCGTGTCTCCGTCGTAAGAAATCCCGGTGATAACAGAGAGCCGGGCGGCTCTGGGATGCAGGAGCAGAAGAGCGTGGCACCCTGCCCGTGCAGAAGGAGACGCGTGAGACCAGTAAGACACTCCTTATCCTCACCTCTTTCTGCTCTGGAGTTCCTGTTTTGCACCTTCCTGCTTGGTCGGTGCAACTTCTCTGTATAATAGCAATTTTCTCTAATGGGTTGCTGTATAGCATCTGTATAGCAAATTCTTTTTCTTTGCACAATTTTCACTGTGCAATTTGGGCTTCTCTGGCAATGGTACTAGTAAGAGCAAGAGGATTTGGCCTGGTTTCTACTGTGCACAAAAAAAAGTTCTTCTACAGGCTTGCAACTAAGCTCTAAATTAGAGATTTAGGCTTATGCTAGTTTTTTTTTTTTTTTTTTTTCCAAAAGCAACTAGTTAACTGAAAGCAAAGAGAAAGACATTTTTATTTGTCCTAAAAAGAGTAAAGGAAGGTGCTTTACTTTGCAGTGTGGTGCTGAGAGGCCACTGAGTTATCCCAGGGGAACGCTGGCCTGTGGAAGCAGAGGGCCCTGGATAATTAATGTGAGAGGTGACACTGCTGAAACATCCTTTTTTGAGCCACATAGGAGAGAAAGCTGTGGAAAACAGACCCTCACGAGTGTTTTTGAGGGAAGATTTTCAGCAGAAAGAGTTGTTTGAATGTAAATGTCTTCCTCTTTGGAGATGCAGCCCTTGCAAGTTCGAGTTGAGGTGAAAAGCCATGGTTTGCACAGCTTGGGACTGAACTGGACGTGCTTGAGAGAGATGCAGATGAGTTTGCAGCTGTGAGGCCAGGACTTACCATTAAATTTGGGCAAGCTTCGCTGGCCATTGGCTTGGGGGATCTTTTGTGTTCTCCCTCTTGCTGCGGCAAACGGAGCAGCAAACGCTGCTGCAGGGAGCCCCTTGCAGCAGGATTCCTTCTCCCTGCTATATTTAGGGATCAAAATAAGTTTGCAATGATTGCAGCAATGGTGCCAAAGCAGATAGGTCTAACATGAGACCTGCCCTTTCTCTGCTGCCGTCCAAATAAGCGTCGTATTTCACTTTCCTCCCTTCCCAGCGCCCGTCGTTGCACAACAGAACAGCACAACAGTAGCCAAACGTCGGCCCGCCGCTTGCAATGATTTTGCTCTGGAAGAACAAACCATCCGCTCCAGCCAAAAGTCCCGAGTTTAGAAGTTCACCATCATCCCTACCCGTCCCCTCTCTTAATTTCCCCCCTATATATATATATATATATATATAAAAGCAAATTACTGCTCTTTAGAAAGATATTTCTGTCCACGTATAGTGTTGTGATTTAACTGAGAAACTCCATTTATGTATTGCTTAGCAGAGGCTCGCTCAGCAGAGCAGTGTGTTTGGGAACTGTCCCTTTCCTTTATTTGGGGAGAAAGGGAACTAGGAAGGCAGTGGGAAGGAAAAAATGCATTCCTTCAAAGGCAAAATATTACTGGGAGCCTGATTCTCATTAACGTTGTGTCATTATTACAAAGTGGGTGTAATTATTATTTACTGCTGTTTTAAATACCTTTAGCATCATGTAAAGTGGCTTCAGTGCTAATGGGAAACTGCCTATGAATGTCTATTAAGCAAGCAGGCAGGGAATTCCGGTTGCAATCCCCGGGAAGGAAAGGAACGTTTGCAAATAAAAAGGGAGACTGTCTGGAAATGCCCTTGGTTAAAGCAGGCAGCTGTTGGGCTTCGGCAGTGCCCGCGTGAGGGTTAAAGCTGCTGCCGTCCTGGCCGTTCCCACCCCTGCGCTTCCCGCCGGAGCGCAGGAAGCTCCGCGGAAGGGACGCGGGAGCGCTGCCCCTTGGGGCTTCCCTGGAGCCTCTCGCAGCTCCCGGGAAGCAGCGAGGGCTGCGTGAGGCTGCCCGGGCCTCCCCAGCCCTGCCTGTCTTATATCCACAGCTGCGATTTACTTGGAGCTTTCCCGAGCATTTTTTTGCTTGTCTTAATGTTGTGGGCAGGCTTGGAGACCGGTTGAAAATGTGTGTTTTCCCCCACGTCACCAAGTATCCTTCGGGATACTTGATTTACACACTGCCTTTTTGGTCGAGCACACGTATGTGTGAGACAGGCTCTTATGCCGAGCACCAAGGGCAGCCAAATCTGTGATTTGACTGTGATTTGGCTGCCCATATGTGTTTGTCACATATGATATACACCTCTGCGAGCTGGTTTTACGAACACGAGAGCAGAGCCTAGCTCCCTTAATAAAACATCAGTGCCTATTAACAACAGCGTGGAGTTGGTGCAGTTTTCAAACTGTGCAGTTGGACCAGGAGGAGTGATAGAAATTGCCAAAAAAGAAAAGGTCAAGAAAGACACTTTTCTGAGCGCTTTTTAGAATTGATAGTTTGAATGCAAAGCTCCGTTGTCCTTCTGCAATGGGAACTGCTGCTGATCTGTAAATCAAAGGCAAGCCAGCCATGTTTTCTGGCCTTAAAAAGTGGTGTAGCTTTTGTATACTCATACGCTTGGCCTGGAACGTTTTCAAAATTATAAATAGATCCCTGGGAAGTCCCTGGATAAGAAAAAATGTGCTCTTGTTGGTTGTCATAAATAAAGTAGCAGGAGAGGCCTTGGTCTTGCAGCTCTTCTCTGGGGGGAGGTCCTTTCTGGTGCCTCATTTCACATGAATCAGGGCAAACTCTGTGGCCATCTCTAGTTCTTGGGGGTCCGACACCTCTCTGGGCTTGTCTGAGCCTGGAATAGCCGTTTCCAAGCTTTTCCCTTTCCATTCCTCCTCTCCAGCACCCGATGCCGGGCTCGTTTGGCGCACGGAGCACAGAGCCTCCCTAATGCCGTGTGCTCTAAAGCCGCCTCTTAAAGGCCTGGCTCATACCCGGATGATCGCTGCAGGGTATTAGGTAGGATCAGAAGGCTGTAGCCTGTCTTCCCTGTCACCTTCAAAGTGCTGGGAGTACTGGAAGACCTTTCCTTCTTCCAGCAAATGTGCTGCTTGTGCTTACTGAATGATGACAGATATTTGTTCTGTCACACAGAGGGAGCAAGTCAGGTCCAGAGGTGGGGGAAATCAGGCTAGATTTGCCATTGGTGCCGCTCTGATTTGTGCTGCCTGAGGCTCAGTACTTTGGAGAGAAAAGCTCCCATATTTGCATGGGGGCTCCTTCCAGCTGCAGACGTTTTTACAGTCTGAGGCTGCCTGCAAACCTGTGTTGTGAGCCCTTCAAAGCTGGAAGAGACAAACTTCAGCTCAGGGTAGGACCTCAAGCAGGGGGAGTCAGTGTTTGAGCACAAAAAGTTTGCAAAATGGATGCTTCAAACAGATCCTTCCCCCTCCAAATCCTGATTCACCTGGTATCTAAAAGTGCTGAAATCTCTGCAAAGGAAGAGTTGAAGAGGAAGCGTGTTCAGTCAGACCTCGATGATGTGTGAACTGCTCAGACGTTAAGGACACTAGGCTAGACTTAGAGAAAAACAGTTTACCAAAAGAAGTGCTTTTCTCTGAATGCTAGTGCTTCTCTCTGAAAGCAAAATAAACTGCAATCTTTGCTGATAATCAAAAAGGAAAAGGGTCTTTGGTGGTTCTTCTTTAGGAAGTCCTGCTTCCTTTTGCCTGCTTGACCAAAGATAAAAATCTGCTGCTTCTGCTCGTGACGTCGGCACAGACTGAACACATGAGTAATAATAATCTGTTGCTAGGATCAGCCTTCAGTTTACATGCAGAGGCCTCTACGGAGGCAACACCACCGATGCAAAACGTGTTCCCACCCAAACTGGGAAAGCGGATGTGTCGGAGCGTGCGCCTGCGAAGGCTGCATCAAAGCAGGGGCTTCCCGAGGGTGCCCTGCAGTGCTCACCTGCCTCCAGCTGCCCTTGCCTGCAGCTCCCTGCTGCTTTCGGCCAAAAGGAGCACATTTGTGGGCTCTTTCCATGCCATCCACTTTTCCAAGGTGGGCTCGGATGGAGGAGCCTCCACTGGCTGCTGCTGGTGTCTGGGATGCAGGAGATATCCATGAGCTCCCTGGGAACGGCTTGGCCTGCGACAGACCGCAGGTCGCGCCAGCTCGTTTACCTTGCTTCCTAATTAGAGCGCGCACCTCCTTCGCTGAACTCACCGTCAGTGTTTAATGAAGCACACGTGTTAGGCTGCAGTGCTAATTACGTGCAGTGTTTTGAAAACAGCGGAGCCGCTATAGCAGGGAGTGACTCGGAACTGCTGGCTTGTTGCGTGACGGAACCTTATTCCGTGCTTGGAGCAGCTGAAAGGCAAAACCGGGGATCTGCACTACCCAGCTGTGGGATTAAGGCTATGAAATCCTGATAATGAATCCTGCAAATCCACCTGGAACTTTTTCTTTTCTTTCTTCTGAGGCTGTTTAAGAGAACTAGTGGAAAAATTGCTTGTTTTCTTGCTTGAAAAAGCATCCACATGGGGGAGGTACAGAGGTAGCTCTACAGCACTTTCCTTACTCATGGCCAAAGCGCTCTCTCCTGAAGTAAAGATGGGAAAAGGGAGCTTAAATACCTACCTACCTTCCTACCTACCTCAAACCCCTCCTTTCCAGGAGGAACCTTCCTTTAAGAGTTAGTTACCTGAAACTGTTGCTGTAGACTTAAAATACTGAAAAGATTCTCCATGTAGAACTATGGAAGTACAGAAAAAGGGGGGAAAAAAGGGGGGAAAAATAAAACAGTTTGCTGGAATTGCTATTGAATTTATTTTGGATGCATTTGAGGCCAAATTTTTGGAAGCTGTCAGCACCCACCAGCTTCCATTGTTCTGAATGGGAACTGCTTGGCATTCACAGGCTTTGAAGGGCTGGTACTTCATGTAGGTGTTTAAATGGGAGCTCTGATCTCCACTAACCTTCTGCAATTTTCTTTGGCTAGACTAACCATCCAAAAATATCACATTGTAAAGACAAACTGGTAAGCACTCACAGAAAGCACTTTTTCTAAATTGTGGGCATAAATAGTGCACGCTACTCCACCCGGGAAAAAAAAACAACATTCTAAGATTTCCCCAACCAAGGGGCAAAAAGTTCACAAATGTCAATAAACTCATGCAATGAAAACAGAATCACAAGCCCCTTATTATAGAAATGCAAACAGTGGAAGTTTTCAAGAATGTCACAGTCCAATTCAAGATTTCTGTCAAACAAACAAGAAGTTAAATCCATCAGATGAAATTCTGATTTTCCTTGATTGTTCTCAAAATAAATGGAATGTCAAGTCAAAACTCTAAGACATAAATTATAAAATGAAATAAACTAAAGCCAGTGGAATATAAAGATCTTCTCACCTCCTCAGGTCTGAATCTTCTCAAAAGTCCACCTTGGCAGCAATAGGCTTGGCATTATTCAGTCAGCTCCAGAATTAAAATTAATTTCCATTTACTTTGTCCACTAAAGTTCATGGAAATCCTTATAGGCTTTTTTGTTGTGCTTTGTTCTGTCTATAAATCGCATTGTCTTCTTAAGGCTTCCTGTCTTGCAAACAGAGGCACTAGAAGAGAGATTCAACTGAGATTGTTTTTCCCCCTCTTCTGCTGCTTTTATTTAAAAAAAAAAAAAAAGAGAGAGAGAGAGAGAGAATGGTAGAAGTTCCTTACAGGAGTTGGAAGAGGACATCTGCAGGCAATTTAACATGAGGGTTTGTTTCTGTGTCAGCTGGCAACCCCTGGATAACTCTGTCATGTAACTTATATGCTAAAACATGATGTAGGACAACCAGTGAGATGGGTAAATATGGCAGCACATCAGTTTTATTTGATTAAGATTTATACTTTTTCAAAGGGAGCAGCCTTGCCATAAACTATGAAAACAAATATAATCCTGCAACTAAAGGAACATCCCACCCTGCGTCACCCAAACAAGACTGATCTTTCTTAAACCCACCTTCCACTGCAGTGCATCAAAGTCTCTCCTTACAACACACAGCGAAAAGAGTTTTGTTTTCAGGTAAAGAAGGAAATTGCTCCATGCATTTCATGGGGAACAGTCCCTCTTAGAAACCCTTTGGAATCAGTAAGACTTGAGCTTGTTTTCCTTTAGGGACTACAGCAGTTGAACGTGGATGGGTTCACGCGAGAGAGAGGCCAACACTTAAATTTGTGCCCTGGTTCACTACTATTACTGACTTTGAATGGACATTCAGAAACATAGATTGGTATCTACAGAGAGCTCTGGAGATAGGGCTGCTCACAAAGTCCCCCCCACTCCATGTGTTTAATTTCCTCCCAGTTAGACAAATCTGGTCAAGTGAGGAATGCTCATTCATTCTGGACCCACTTCTGTTCTTGCAGCAGATCTTACGTATTCTGACATTTATAGCTATGCATTTAAACCGAAGCACTGATTAGAGCAATTGTTAAAATTACCCTCCTCCCCCTTCCTCTTTGTGTGTATGCTTTGGTTTGAAGTATTAGCAATTTAAAAATCAATCTTAGAGTTAAATGTTTAATAATATAATTGCTTCTGTTGCCTAAATTTGTTTATTTTGTGCTTTATTAGCATGTAATAACTGAAGGTATATTTTCCTCTGCCTGAGTTAATGATGTCTGTTGTGATGGCTCATGCTCCGCTAGCCGACTGGCTGCAGTTCTGGGACGATTCAGAAGGAGCTGGAAAGATTTTCTGAAGCTGTAACTAAGGAGTAGGCGGCTTCCCTTAGTTTCTCTAATTGAATGAATTTGAACTCTCATTTGGCCTCCACTTGAGCTTTAAACAATATTTTGTTCATTCTGAGGTCATTTTGAGGGCTTCTTAGTCTAAACTTCGGGGCAGGGAAGCTCTGCTGTCCTCGATCCAGGACACACATGCCAGCTGGGTCTCAGCCATGGAGCACGCTGCACTCTGCAGCCCGCGTCCCCCCGTTTTCTCCAAAGCAGGGATATGAGATACGGGGACACCAGCTTGGGTTTGGGACACAGCTGTTCCTGCCTGGCCTCCCATCTACTGTATCTATCCCCTGCTTTCCAATGCACTAGAGTGTAAAATGCCATATTGAAATGCATTTGCTACTTGCCAAAATTAGGGTCATCCACAGCTATAAAAGTGAGAATTAACAACAGCAGCTCATCTGAAAATTAATGACGTGCCTGGTTTTCAGAGGCGGCGCTCGCTGCGGGCGCACAGAGGTCCCTGGACGGAGCACCGGAGTGCCCGGCGCTCCCTGCTCAGCCCTGCCCTGGAAATTCCCAGGAAACAGGGACATTTTGCACTCCCTGGGGCTACTTTCCTGCTTTGAACACAGCCTGGAAGGGCAAGGGCCTTGGCATTTCCCTAGGGATTTGGATTTGGGGTCACAGAAAGGACCCAGATATCTGGAAAGGACCCAGATATTCCCCTAGCTCTGTGTTTATATTGAGGATATGCCACACAAGGTGGGTTTCAGCTCCTCTAATGATGAGATACATGGAAGCCCCCCTCTGCCTACTTTATCACTCCAGACTCCTTCCGCAAACAGTGGAAGGACACAGGCACTTTCAGGGTCAATTTATCTCTCTAAAAAGGGGCCCCCAAATCTGTTTAAACTAAATACCAACCAAAAGTAGCTCAAGTGAGGTGAGTTCTCCCACCTAAATCTCTTTTTCCTCCTCTTTAGGCATGAAGCAAAAGGCACGGGTTGCAATGTCGGGTCCTGTTTCAGAACTGTAAACTTAAAATGCAGAGGTAAAAAGGGCTACACATTTGGGGACTAAACAGACACACTCCTATTCCTAGCTATTCCCCTAGGGGTGATGGCATCACATTTTGGTGTATTTTCATATTTCTGATGTTCTCAGATTACCATTCATTTAAGCCAACATGCCATACTATATGCTTTAAAAGTGTGACACCTTCTAGAGAAGTCTATGCATTGTTCAGCCTGAAGACTGGCTATGCTGGACACAGGAATTCTCACGTTTGCAGAATTCCTAGCACGTTATTCACAGCTGTTACCTCTGCCAGATTTCTGGGTTCCTGGAAAATCTCTATATATGACCAAGGCAGTATGGACAAATAATTATGTAAGCTCATCCTGGAAGGCTCTCAGCACACCACTGATTTATCTCCCTCATTTTGAAGACTCTTTTGCTGAATTTGAAATAGCAGGTTAAACAGTCCTACCTCACATTTACTACTATGCAAAGAGGTGATAATGACTACCAGTAAGTTTATCTTTGATCCAAGGTAATCAGACACAATATGCAATATACAACGCACATGTTAAGCACTCTTCTCCAGCCTCAGCAGAAGAAAACTTGATCCCTTTCACGTCACACACACACACACAGACAAACACACATACACGCACACAAAAAAAAATACTGAAAGCAGCAGAAGTGCCGGCCTAGGCATATTTGGGATGCAGTAAACTGGAACAAATATACATTGGTTGTGTTTCACTGTGTTGTAAGCATAGAGGCAACATCTGGGGTTTGCAGGCTATTGTACAGCAGAAAGCTTATAGTAGCTTTTCTGATCAGGATATGGAGTTGAAGGAAGCAGATGATGGAGATTCTTGAGTACAGAGCTCACTGGAAAGACAGACATGGGTATTTAGGGAGCTAAGAGTGGTCCTTGCCTCTTGTCCTCTTGATCGTTTCTTTTTTTTTTTCTCAGACAGAAAAGATATGCACTTTTGGTGAACAAACGAACTTACACCAAGAAAGCACTTCACACAAAGAATCAATTTTTCTTTATACTGAAACACATCTGGCAGGACCCAAATAGCGGCTACTGGTATGAGCCATCACAGAAATATTTTTTCACAATGAGAATTTGGCTTGCCTTGGGAAAGAACACTAGAAGTCTGAAAATTTCCTACAGAAAAACAAAAAGTCTTATGGCAAATAATTAAATATCAAGTTGGTAGAGGTATCTAATCAACCAGCCATAATTTTTATGAGGTAATGTCTGTATTAATGAGCTACAGAAGGGGATAATACAGTACAGCAGAGAAAGAGCTGATATTACACTTTTAAGTCAACTTTATGACACCAGCAGGACTGGTGAAATAATCTGAATGGGGCTTGAAGAGATTAGAAAATGGGTAG
>JAVCKT010021018.1:40960-55425 GCA_032273925.1 Rhynchotus rufescens
GGTGAAATAATCTGAATGGGGCTTGAAGAGATTAGAAAATGGGTAGAAAATAATGAAACAAGATTTCAGATTTAAGGATCACGATTGTCAACACTATTGTACATGAGATCCCAAAAAAAGAATTTTTTTTTTTTTTTTTGAGCAGCATATGCAGAGGAAACACATCACCAAGCTTGGAAGAAGTTCTCCCTGCTGGGGAGAGAGCACTCCAAGAACTGCTGGAGCAACAGCCCTTGAAACATGTCTTTCACTTCTGGGAAGCATTATCAGAAAGATGATGGCTTGGTGATTCGTGACCAGCAAATACTTAAGAGTCAGGACTGGCTGCATTTACAACTGCAGTGGGGGAAAGCTGCCTCTTCCCCGTCTGCTCACCTAGACACAGCAAGCAGAACTAACACGGACAGGCTGTGGGATGCGTCGCATCCCCCTGAGCACTTAAGGGCGGCTACGCCTGCCCCCTCTTTGGTAAGGCCAGGAGGAGTGAAAGCAGTGTGAAACTGAAGGCTGCTGGATGTGCACGGGGCCGATACACAGAGGGCTGAGTGAAAAGGGAGTGGGGTTGCTGTATATCAGGAAATCCTTCAGGAAGATGATGAGTTGTGTAGAATAATCTTTCAAGGTTAAAAAGTAAAGGCTTCATTGCTTGGGACCTTTATGGCCAGATCAAGGCAAAACACAAATCCAATACGCATTAAATAGCAGTTCCAGTCTCCCTGGGATTTATGTGAGGACTGTGAGGACAAGAGGCTCCTGTGACCACTTGCAGAGAAAGGAAGATGAGTCTTCTCCTTGCAGCCATTTGTGCCCATGGGCTGCCCTAAGCACTGACCAGTGAGGCTCCCCAAGTGCCCCTTCTTCTCTGGTATTTCACTGTGGCTACGTGCGGGCAGCAGTGTCTTTGAGCTACCAAATGCAGCTGAACATGTTGCTGGGCTCTCTTCCCTGTGTTGGTCAGAAGTGTGGAAGGAGGAGAAACCTGCATTGAAAGTGGGTTTGGAAGAGCTCCAGGCAGCAAAGCAAGCTTGTGGTCTGGGAGCCCTCAGTCCCACTCTAGGGTCTGGACCTGAAGGAGAAGGAATTTTTCCAAGAAGATTTTTCAAGTCTGACTCTTTTCGCCCCTGTCCCAGTTACTCTTGTCTGTCCTTTCCCACTTCTCCAGCTTGTATTTCCAGCCCACCCTCAGCTTGGGGCTCAGCTTCACCATAGCCCCAGTTTCCACGGCCTATGGAAATTCTGCTCTATGTTTTCCACCCATCAGCAATAGAAATGCCCAAACTTTTAAGTGCTGCAAAGTGACATTTGCACACATCTGATTCCATGCAACAAAGGGTTAGCGTAAAACATATATATTGGCCATGGCATTAAAAATGTATTTGGTATTCTTTAGTTTGCTCATTCCTGCTTATGAAAAAGATAAGTTTTGTTTAAAAATGGCCCCACTTAAGGACTTATCCATGCCATTAGCTCCCAGAACAATAGAGATTAAAGTCTTTAGACCATCCCCTATCAAAATAACATGCTTTTCTTTGAACATGTCATTAACACTGTTTTCCATCTGGCTGTTGGCAGCAAACTTGGATTTGCTCCGAAATGCTGAGAGTTCATCAATTATAGTACACAGAAGCCATTATCTCTCTTTTCCTTTAGCGAGGAGGTATTTGCTCAGGCATTAAGAAGGAGGTAGAGTTCAAGAAAGGAAAAAGAAAAATTTACTCAAGCAAACTCTATGGCAATCATTTGGTTCCAGTTCAGATTTCAAAAATTTTGAGAGGTAAATAACAGTTTCTACAAGTAAGGAAACTCTAGTATTCAGATACAGTAGTGGTTCTGTCATTATCATGTAACTGATATATATTTACAGGGAAAAAAAAAACAGATTTTAACAACAGATTTTAACCCTGGCAGTCTGAGGCCAGGTAAATGAATAAAATGGTGTAGAGAACCATCATGCACATTTGTACTCAACTCGGTCCTTTTGTCTTATGGGAAACCAGAGTAAGCTATTGCTATTGTTCAAACAAGGTTTAACAACTGTGATCCAGCCAGCATAGCTAGCAAGAAGCATTGTGAAATGGAAACGGCATTGTTAATTTGTCAGTAAAAAAGCTTCTAAAGTTTTGCTGGAATAATGAATGAAGTACATAATGAAGGGCAAGCAAAGGGGATGGGGCTTACTGCTGCTCAGCAACTGCAGCTTCAGTGGCTGCTGATATGCATGCTTTTCCACATCTGTCACTGGGGGACATTTGTAACCCACGAGATGGGAGCACACATGCAGCGGTTATCACGGAGCAGCTGTCAGGCAGCAAGTTCACAGCCCAGATAACCTGCAGGAGCTTGTTCACCTCTTTGCCCTTGGGTTAAATGTACTTGCAGAGAGGTAGGTATAGGCCATTGCAGGCAGGATGTCTATTGGATCATGATTCCTTCATTCCTTTAGGAGTCTTTAGCCAACAACTATAAGGAGACCTTTATCCATATTTTTGGAGAAGAGTGTGTTATTAAATTGACTCCAGGGTTGACATCTTCTGATACAGCAGTATTACATACTCCATATGGATTGCCTGCTCAACTAGATTGCAGTGTGCCAGACACTAGCTTACTTCACATGTGACTTTGGGCGAATCTCTTTGCATCTTTTTTTCAGATATCCATACTCTCACTGTTAGTGAGCTGCTGAACTCTCATTTTATAAGTAGCAAAAGAAGTACATTAGCAATGCAAGGCATACATGAAGACTAGGCTCCTAACCTAGTCAAGACTTCAAGGACAGGCGGGAGGAAAAGCAAGGCCTTTATAAGCTGTTAAAATAGGGATAATAGTAATTCTTCCCTCCTTTGCTGCCCTCCATTCCTTTGTAGGCAGAGGCAGTATTGTGGATACAAAACTTCCAGCATAATAAAGTCCTGGATCCTATTTAGAATCTCTGCAATTCCAGGAAAAAAAAACAGATTGTACCAGACCCAGAATATGCTCTTTCATGAATAATACCAGAGAAAAACAAATCAGATTTAACCATAAAAAAAAAAAAAAAGTAAATACACATGGCAGTTTATCTACACTGTCACAACTTGAAACACAAAACCTTGGCCAGCAAGGGGGCTCAGGTGTCATACTTTCTTTAGCAATATGGGATACTGTGCAAGGATATGTGCATATGCCTCCTAATTTACAGCCAAGGTGCTTAAGCTTTAAATTCTGGAGTAATTTTCAGAAATGGTTATTAAGTATTTTATTATTATTATTATTATTCCTTCAGAGAAAATAGATTTTCTTTCACTTTAGTAAAAGCTGCCATTTCCGGATTTGGTAATTTAAATTCCATAGGTTAAGGTGAAACAACCTCGTAGTTATATTCACAACACAAATGAGTTTGTACAGAAGGTCATCAGCTCAATTTGGCTCAAGACGTCTGATGCCCTTTCAGAAATTTTATTTTAAAAATGTCCTCCTTGGTTAACCTATCTGTAGGTCCTATAGGACATAAAGTGCCCTATTTTTTTTCAACTTGTAAAAGGTAAAAGCAGGCTATACAATCTACAAGCTCCTCTGTTCAGCTATGGACATTCACCTGCCTCTTCAGTTAGCCCATATCTCAAGACCATTCCTGAGGTACAGAAAAGTTGGACCATTTAAATACACTCAGATCAAACTTTCTGCTGACATAAATCATCCATGCCTCAGTGAACTATACCTATTTACTCTGGGGTAAAATCCATCCTGTTAAATGCAGGCATTTCATTACCTATATAGCAGTACCTTGGCCTCTTCCTCTCTGAGTGAGCACCAAAGGAACAGCAGTAACTCATTTCTTCCTAAAATTGGTTCCCTAAATCCTCCCGTAGTGATGACACAAACTAACTAAAGCCAGATAAACATCTGATCTTTACAAATGAGGCTGCTGAAAGCTGAATTTAACACTTAAAAAAAATAAGTTTCATTAGACGGTCAGTCATGACCACTGACAGAATATAAGTCACTTCAGAAAACAAACAAAACAAACAAACAAACAAAACCTATTGGCATAATGTTTCTAGGTCTGTCTTATAAGAAGTAGAGTTTAATGAATAAAAAAGAAAAAATGCATTTAAATTTTTGAAAATAACAATTACTAAAAATTAATCTTATACAATCTAGTCACGGAGTTCTTGAAAAGATCTCCAAATTGTTTTCTGACTTTGATATGATATAAAGTCCTCACCTCTAACTAAGGTGTTTTAATTAATGTTATTAATTAATAATTAATGTACAAAATGGCTACCAAGAAACTGCCAATTCTGTATGAAGTAAAATCAGACTGAAGAGCAAAGATTAAGGTTCCTGGTGAAAAAGGTATTCAACATTTTCATGGAGCACCTTGTTTTAAAAGCTAGCATAAATAATGCCTTTTCTAGTTATGACCTCTAATATGCCAGTGTAATAGTTCTACTTTTATTGAGTTTGTTTGAAAATTTGTATTAATGACAAGAAAATCTTGATCCCTTGACATCCCAGGAAAAAAATTCTTCTTTAATGTTATATTTAACATCAAAAACTGTATAGCTCGCTATTAAAATAACAGTCCCTTTAACTGTCGTGGGCCAAGAAAGAGACAAAGTCAGATTGGTTGCAAACAGTCCTGTCTATGAACTCCTCTCCAATTTGCAGTAGTCTCATTAGAGCGAAACTTTTTTGGAAGAGTGAGGGAACACAAAAACTGTGGTATAAACACAAGAACATCTCATCCATTGAAAGTTGCCCAAATGACTGTCCAAAAAGAATTAGATTTTTCTAATTAGAGTTTACCGGCTAGCAAGAATCCATTAGTTTTCCTTTAAATCACATAAGCACTTCTTTTCTTAGCAGTCTGCCATTACTCCAAATTCATGTTGCTATTTTATGCCTTTAGCAGTAGGGCCCTCACTCAGTTTTAACACTTTCCTTGTCAAAGGAGGGCCCTCATCCTGTGAACACTTGGGCCCACACTCAGTTTTATCAGAGCGGGCCACCTTCTTCAGTAGGTCAGCACACTCACAGGCACTAAACACGTGGAACTCCATGAAGGACTAAAATTCCCCACGTCATGTTGAACTGGAACCAAAGACCTCAAAAGAAGAATGTCCTCATTCTTCTTCCTATCTACATTAAATGTTTCTGCCGGTTATGTTTGGGCAAAACACAACCCTTTGATTTGGGTGAAACTGTATATGAAAGAGCAACAGGAAAACAGTTCATCACACCAATTAGGAATGCTGAATCCAAGCTGAAAAAAAAAAAAGTTAATCTTTAGTAGACATGAAATGAAGCTGCCCAACCAAGAAGTGGACACGCCTTAATATTTTCAAAGCATTCCCAAAATTTGACAGGGTATGGACACTCTGAAATGACACATGAACTGTGAGAAGCGTTACAGTTTTTACTGGTGTCCGGAAAGGCTGTTTTCAAAATTGCACACATGAAAACTCACAGAATACAAAGGAAAGCACCCTTACTGCAAAAACATGCCTATGAATATTCATATAAATATTCATATTTATTTGTCTTCTGCATTAATTTTCTGCACATGTTTGGACTGTCAGATCTCAATAATTCAAACATTCCTAGAAAGTGATCTTCAAAGTCACAGCTCTAAATGTGTATACATTAGGCTGGATTCACTTATTCAGGGAAATAAAAGGGACAATATCATGTGACTTACCTGATAAAATGCAGTTGGACAAAAACATATCAAGGATGATTATAATGAGCCCAATGTGTTCTTCCATACCACCACAGCAAATCACCACTGACAGAAAAGTCTGTGACGCCAGATACTCTTTCCTGTTGTCCATGCCTGACTCTCCCTTACGGCTTATTTTTAAGAATGTAGTTAAGACCGCTTTTAAAGCCTAAGCGAACAGAGTATTCATGACAGCTTTCAAAAGAATGTGTTTACTTTTATATAAATTTCATAATCATATTAACAGAAATTGGAAGGATTTTATGTTGTTTGGTTAGTTTTACTACTCCAAACATAGTAAGAAAATAGTTCAACTATTTGCCTCTCTCACTTCCCTTGTTAATGTAACACCGACCTCTGCATGTTGTACTGTGGGGAAAAAAAAAAGACCTCCAAAGGAGTCTTTTAACCCTGAGACAGAGATTTTTATGCAGCTCTTCTATGCTAACAGAAAGACACAAGAACACTGCAAATATACCAGGATGCTCCTGAAAATGCTATTGATAGTCAGCTTCCTTAGGATTGATACAAGTCGAGTTCACGAAAGTCCTGACAGCTGTTCCAGGGATGTCAGACTATGGTCGCTTGTTGTCTAAATCATGAGCAAGAGATGACTGACTCTGGCTGGCAGCTTCTTAGAACTGCTCCCTATGAGACTTGCTGAAAAGGATGCGCACTTATGCAGCTTGCCCTCTCCAATTATAACTCTCATGGTAAAAAAAAAACCTCCTTCATATGCTAGTTTTGGCAGGAAGCACTAAACCAAATTCTTCCTCATATTGCTTTTTAGCTCTGTGAACACTTAGAAAGTGTGAAGAGGTATTAAATTCCCTTAAAATTTTGGAATTGTTGCTGTTTTAATTCTAGGTGACTAGGTACATGGAAGGCAAATTGTTGATTTTTTTTTTCTTTTTGGGTGGGGGCATTATGTTTATTCCATAAAAATACTGAGAAAAGTGTTGGGTTTTGGAAAATCTGAAGAGAGGGAAGGGAGGAGCTCTTACACCACTGCCTGTCACTCTAGTATGTAAACACAATCCAAAAATACTCTACAGAGTTATATAGAGAAGCTCTTTCATTTGCTAATTTTACAGGAAAAGTGAGTTATTTAAAATAATATTTGATTTGTATTTAATTAAAAATAAATTGAAAAATGAAGTTTTTCTGCAGATAGTACCTGACTAGGAGATTATCAAAAGATAATTTGAAATTTATCAATTCCAAAGCAACTAGGAAGCTATTTCCAAACAAACCCTTTCAATAATATAATAGTGAGGCAGAAAGAGTGCATTCCATTCACCAGTAACTTTGTGAAGATCACACACTACGCTATATATACAATAACTAAAGAGTATTGTTCCTCATGCTATATCATCACCTTCTCCTGGTAAGTCTAGCATGTTTCTGTCCTTTAATGACAGAAGGATAAAAAAGATAAACAACTCTAACAATGAAACTGAAAATATCTTCTGAAATGTAGCTGAACAATGCTATTTTTAAGATCTTAACAGTTAAATGTCTGTACTCCTATGATTTATATAAAATCAAGTCCTAATTCTTGGGGGAGGTTTTTTTGGTTTGTTTTTTTTTTTGCATTAAGCTCCTTTTCCTTCTCTTGAAGAAAATTCAGTGTTTGCTGCAAACTTGCAAACTTCCAAGGAGCAGAACTGGGAATATATTAATTCAGCTTGTTTCAGGTAGTCATGTTTATTAAGTATGTTAAATATTAAAGCACAACCAAACATTTCCTAATCTAAAAAGTGTTATCCTCAAAATATCCATGTATTTTAAACACATCGGAACAGGTGTCAACCACAAAGACTGCATGACTGACTCATACAATAACATATAAATATTGAGGATTAAAAGAGCCAGTGCTGCACAGCAAAATTTATAAACATAAAACAACCCTGCAATATGCATACACACTCTTTAATTTTATCACTCTTAAAACATCTGAAGACTCACAGTAAACAGGAAACTAACCTTGATGTGAGCTGCTGGATCTGGGACAGTCTGAATCATGTCCTTTAACAGGCCAACGTGTTTACCAGAAGCTCAGACCCCAAGGCAGCTGCATAACCAAAGAAACAAAAGTCAGATGTTTATATTTTTAAAGACTATTTTCAATAGAAATCTCTTATCTTTTTATAGACATAAAATCATCTTTCCTTCCCCAAACATCCTCAAGAATCAGTGCAGCTGAAGCTCTAAGACATTTTTGTTTCCATGGAGTCTATTAGGACATATTTCATCCAGTTGGCCCTGCATTTCCCATGGAAAATTGGTATCAATCTGTAAAGGATGATTTTCTGGGAATAAGAACTACAGGAGGTGATGTGAACTTCATGGACTTATGACCCATCTGAGACATCAGGGTTTTCCACAGTCCCTTCTTCCTAGTTTAGAAATATATACAGCAGGACTGGGACAGATTTGAAGCTGATAAAAATAAGAATTGTTTCACTGCAGTTTTGCCCATTCACATTAGCTGCCATTCTGACCCAGCCACTCGGTCAGGAGCACTACAGAGCACAGATCCCCTGGGATCCCTTATCAGTGCCAGTAAAACTCAAGAGGAGTGAAAGGGTCAGGGTGGGGGGTGTCTACGTATGCAGCAAGTGGGAGGCCACTAAAGTAATCTAAGTTAATATATGCATATATTATTAAAATAATAATATTATTAAAATAAGAAGTACTGCCCAGGGATTAGATCATCAAATGTGTTCTAGTAAGTTGGGATCAATAGTTAGAAATCTAGAAAGCATATGGAGAAATGTGGGAGTGTGAATGTCACTTAAAGTAATCTGGCTTTTTTTTTCCATTCTCCCTGAAAGTCTGGAAATTCCCATTTCTCATGCAAGAGGTTTCCTTTGTCCATGACCTTGAACTTCTTTCATCTTTTAAAATGGCAAGACACTATCAGAAAAATACTTGTTTTCCTCAGCATTGCTTTTTCTACTTCATTATCTGTTCTCACATCTACACAAACTTGCAGATCAAGTTGCAGATAGCTTTTATCTTTTTACTTCGGCAAAATATTGATAGACAGACTGACACTGCGTTGCAATTTGCCCTAGAAGTAGTCCTCATGATGTAAGAAAACTGTTTATAAACTATGCTATATTAAAGATATCACAGTTTTGATCTCAGTACTTTACCCCCCTACTACTTAAAGGAGAGAGCCTCTTCCCATTCAGATCAATGAAGACTAAGTACTTAATTTTAAGATCTATTAGAGAAATTTCAACACAAGCCAAAATCTTATTTAAATTGACCTTTTATACACTTTCCTCAGCTATCTGTGTATGATAAATAAGACACTAATGTCATGGTTTTAAGCGAAGATCTTTCTTTACGCAAAAGTTAAATATCCTCCAAAGCAATAGTCACTTGTTTTGGTAAAAGTAAACTTTCAACAGCAATTTCATTCAGACTTCAGTCATGTAGAAGCATTAACAGCACCAAAGTGCCTTTCAGTTCCCCCTTCCCCCTTCTCTAGCAAACCCACGCCTGCAGAACTAGTCATTGGCTTTTCAGCATTCATGCTTTAAGCTCTCAAAATATCATACACAGAAACTGGAAACTACTAAATTTCAATTAAACTAAGCACAGAAATATTTGCAACCTGGTATTAGATGATGTTTTCACAGATTCATACTTCCATCACAGTGTTACTATAACGGGAACTCAGCCTCAGGAATAAACAAACGTGAAACCTGTCAAGGAAAAAAGGGACTTAATCTGCATTATTCCTACCACTCTACAGTGGCCTCTCTTTTCTTAGCATGCAACTATTCAGTGGGGCTCTCCTCCCTACCTGTATATTTTAACAGGTTAATCAAAGACCATGCAAGACCACAAACTTGCCCACAGAGCAGCTGGGCTGGAAATGCCTACCAGCAGTGCGGGGCTTTCTGGCTCTTCTCAACTCTCAGCACCCTGGTGATTCACTTGAGAAAAGCAGGATTTTGTGCATAGGATGCTCATGTTAAGTTAAGAGGTGGAGAATCCAATCGAGAAATGCCTTGTGCCGTTTCTGGTTGGAAAATAGACTCTTCCTTCAGAGATTAGATTTTCTTCGAGCTATTGGAAGGGCCTGGCTTTTAGGAAAAGTTGTTTGAACTAGGCCAGGCACATTATTTCACATCTTTTCCCTAAGAAGGATTCGTTATAAAAGAGAAGATGATAGAGAACATTTGCAAGCCAGTTGCCAACTACATACCATATGGTATGGGAATCAAAGACAAGCAAATGGTATCCAATATGAGTTGGAAAGATGCATGTGCAACTGTTCTGGCCATTTGACATTTTCCTGGTACTGCTGGGTAGTAGTAATCCTAAAAGGGGGAATTCTACTTTAAATTCCATTTTTGGCAGTGTATTCTTGTTTCTCACCTGGATATCCATTTATAGTTATCCTAAAGTAAGCCATGTCCTACTCTGCAAAAGGTACAACTTTGTATTTTTACTTCTCAAATCATTGCTTAAAAAAAGCTATGATAGTATTCCTTGTTTTTTTCAAACATAAATATAATTCTGATTATTTCAGCTCCACCTTTACTGGCCGGGATTGGAAGCTTCCAGACATCTGGCAGCAACTTTCCAAACCAGATGGTATTTATTGCCTGAATCTCCCCTACCCCCACCCCAAATTTAATGCTGGCCATGTTTGTGCTTGACAGTTTGTCACAGAGCTTGCACGTGGCTGTAGATTTTGCACTGCATCCCCTGGCTCGTAGGGCTCTAATTTAAGAGTCAAAATGGCACTGAAGTCTGGTTTAGGTAGACATCTCTTTTCAGGAAGCTGAAACAAGGAAACTGTAAAGCAATCTAAAAGTTAAGCAGTTGCCTAAGTACTTTCCTGAATTAAGGTTTAACCCTGTAACGATATAATAACGTCCACATCATTCCAAGGTCCTTTTTCCGGTTTCAAGGCACAAGTCTCTTTGACATCCCACCTTACATTGCATTATAGAGCAGAGAAAGGGTGACCTTTCAGCAGCCCCCAAGGCCAGATCCTCTGGCATGCAGTCAGATATGAGTCCATCTCATGATGCTTGTACAACAGGAACCTTTGTCACTATGTGAAAGGAAGGTGCTACCTCACTGGGTCATGCAACCAGTTTGGCCATGAGTGTCCAGTCATGTCACCAGATCAGGAGTAGCTACAGAGTAGCCCTGGGCAGCAATGTGGCTAGGAAAAGTTATATGATGGAGGCTCCATCATGAGAGAGGGAAGCAGTATCTTTTTAGGGGAGCAAGAGTGCACATGCACTTTCATCCTACAACCAAAGTACACCTGCTGACAAGAACTGCTATTTTGGTCGTATATGGGACACATGATACGTAGTGAGGTTGTCCCAAGTACCTGAGGACAGAGGGCACTGACGAGCAGTCTGCAGGACGCTGGGGGAGAACATCAGAGTCACAAGGCTGTCCCCAAGGGAAGAGGGTAGTTGGCTTCAGGCTATGGGCTGCATTAAATATCTAGGATGTAGTTTGTGGCACTGATTTCCATCGTCCTGATACATACCAGGCATTACACATGAGTAATATTAATAATGAACAATAGTAATATCACTTAAGAAATAAACGTAGAGATATAAGAGATATAAGACATATAAGAGATATAAGGCATGATTGCACTCTGATGTTCAGGACAAATGAAAAAATCAAAATAAAATCTCTTTACTGTATTCAATCAGTCATACCTAGATGTGCCTATGTGACTGCTGTACTCCAAGGGGGAGGAAAAGATACACTATAGAATCTATTGTCTTTCCATGCATGTGTGCATGCAACCAGTTTTTTTGGAGTTATGTAAATACATCAAAGGGTCCTAGAGTTATGTACAGCTCTGGAGTTCACCAGATGTGATTGCATTGTTTTTCCTTTTTATAGTTATATCAAAAGGATTAGCCTTTTTAATGTAGACATATATGGCTAAAAAAATGAGAGGCTGAACGTGCCCTCTCTATTAGGGGCAGCATGCCCCTCTCCTTCACACATTTTTGAACCCATGTTACCCCATCTCCTGCCATGCATTTCCCTATTTGCAGATGGGAATCCAGATTCATTTTCCATAATTTGGCATGCTGCACTCACCTAAATAAAAGCAGGTTCTTCGCAATGTGGCCTACACCCTGTATTAAAGTGCTGTGAGAGAGAGCATGACCTGGCAGTCAGCAAAACTGACGGAAAAAGACTCTGGGCCAAACTCCAGACCAAGCTACGCCCACTCAGAGCAGAGTTTGGCTCAAGCAAATAAAGAAACATGGTCCACAATGCTCTTCTAACGTGGATCAGTGTGGTCCAAAATACTTATCTGCCTAACATATAACACTGAAAATACAGCTGCAGTGTATGTACAATAACGGATAATAAAAGACTGCTTAATCAATGAAAAACAACATGCCAGAATTCCTGGGCCAGATTCTTGGCTTGGTGAATGCTAGGACGTTATTAAATGGTTACCGAAGCGCCGACTGCACGGGAGAGAGAAGTGCCAAATCTCTGCTTAGTTGACGTCTACTGTCTCGAAAGGGCCCTTTATCACTGCATCTAAAGAGAGAAACGATAAGGCCTTGCACTTTATAAATACATGAGTGGGAGCCTGTATGAAAAGCTTAGAAGACTCTCTGAAAAGCTATGAATGGCACTAAGCACTGGAAATTCACACACACATCCCAATATGATGAATAATATACAGAGTGGCATTGCACAGAATTTTTATCAGCATGACTTGGGGATGTTTACTGTTACTCACAGGAGGTGAATCCGTGAACAGTTATGCAGACCATCCCTGGTAAGTGCCAGTAAGATGTTTAGATCCCCTCACACCATTATGCAGGCTGTACTTGTCACATATTTTATAAGATCTGATGTTTTTCAGCTGTTGGAGAATTTCTGAGACGTGGAACTGTGTTCATTTCTGAGTAGGTTTTTGAGGTCTGCCCACAAAACCTTTTTCCAGGAATCAGGGCTCTACCTAGCAGTACTGGTGAGATAGTGTGTAAAAATAAGAAAGATTGTAATATACAAAAGGTAGAAGGATTGTAAGCCTGGTTGTATGTAATGTATGTAATGTCATACTACTGCTGTAACTTAAGGCTATCTTGCTTTGGTAGAGGAATGTCCTACACATGGTTTTTAGCCTTCTGTGATTTGTGGACACCAAAAATGTCCCAGATAAGGCGGGAGCCCTTGCATAGCAAAACTTAAGCCAAGTTTAGACTTGCTACACTTCAGAAGTACCTGCAGATCCACAGAGCTCCAAAGACCAGTGGCTGCAAATCAATGTGCTCTGCTAAAGCAGCTGCCACTTTATTTGTATCTTTGTCTGAGTTGAGTTCTTTAATAACACTAAGAAGAAAAGAGGTAAAATTCTCATCTATTAAAATAAATTGGACTTTTTCCACTGTCTGAGGCAGGCCAGAAATTCATTCATGCTATCTCAGTTCACATTTGCAAAACTCAGGAGCAAAAAATGTTATAAACATGCAATTTGGAAACTGCCAAACTAACAAACAAAACAATAATTTTCTTACTAGTACTAGATGGTACTGCAAGTTTATAACCTCCTTCTCTGATACTTCGAGATCTAGAAGAAAGTACTCTATGAGCAGTACAGCAGCAGGATTCAGCTCCTTCCCCATCCCTGAAGTTATTCAGGAACCTGAGTGGAGCCCTCCTGCAGCATGCATACCCTGCAAGTATGAGCAATCCATACCTCACGTGCACTACCCATGAAGGCAACTCGTTGAAGGTGAAAGGGGCAAAACTTGGCAGTATCTGCTCAAGAAACAACTGAAATCACAGAAATGTTTATAATTTAGTAGTTGTAAATGATGGATATGATATGCGGGCTCTGTGAAACACAGACCTACAAAGGCAGGGCCAATATGGACCCTAAGCTATAACAGAGCAGAGCTGTGTAACATGGATTTAAAGTTTTTTATGTTTAGTTTGTGGTTTGGTATAACCACTCTAGTTTATTTTTTTTGCCTCTTTTGTTGTAATTTTTACATTCTAACAATCTCAGCAATAAAACCCTGTGGAAAGATCCTGCTGGAGTCAAAAAATGCTGCCCTCAAGGCAATTCATCTGTAGTCAGTGCATATAGGCTGTCAATAAAAGATTGTGTGACTGCAGGTGGATACCACAAATGAAATAACACTAAAGGAAAAGAAACCCGAAATAGCAAAAGATGTGTCAGTCAACATTTCTACAACTTTCCACACTCAACTACATTTTTTTAGTCATTCGGCCCTTACAGGATTGAAAACAGTGTATGTATTGTTCCAAGTCTGCATTTATCTGCAAGAAAAAATGTCACTAAGTAGCACTGATTGTTGCATTAAGAAATTTGGAAAAGTAGATCCGGCCCAGGAAAGGCCTAACCTGTGAATCTGGTCCCTTCTTTTCTGTATTTGTAAGCACAGTAAAAAAACAGGAAGCTTTCAGGAGACTAACTTAAATAAGAAAAATAACTTACTGAGAATTTTATATCTTTCTAAGCATTTTTTTTTTTATAAAATGGTCATATTTATTAAAAAAAAAGCAAAAACAAAGGTAGATGGAGATATTTTTGGTTGGTTGATTGGTTTCAATTTTGGAAGCTAAAAAATGAAAGATTTCACTTTTAACAAATACTGCAAAAAGTCAATGAAAAAATGAGTGTTAAATTTCTCTTTTCTCTTTTCTTTTCTTTTCTTTTCTTTTCTTTTCTTTTCTTTTCTTTTCTTTTCTTTTCTTTTCTTTT
>JAVCKT010021019.1:6256-31822 GCA_032273925.1 Rhynchotus rufescens
AGTTTTGATCCACCTCCATATATATTTTCAAAGAGGTGGGAAATTCATTCCCATATTAGGCTGCTTCAAGAAAAATGTATTTAAACTTGGCAACAGAGTGAAAGGTGGGAAGAAATGTCATCTGGAAATGATCTCCTATAAAAAAAGTGTCATCCTCAAAAGGTAAAATCTAGAAACAGATGAAAAATAAAGAAAAGATAAAGAAGCCGACCTTTCCTTCCATATAATTGATGTCTGAGGAAAGCCCTACTTGATGCTATTCCATGGTGTTTTCCTTTCCCTTCAGGAGCTGAAATGGGTGTAATTAAACACAAGTACGTCTGGAGAGGCTGAGTGTTTAAGTTAAATACTGTCCAGTTATTTACTCTATTAGCTCTATCTGGGCTGCAGTTCCAACTCAGATCTTACTCAGCTATCCTCCTCAATCAAAATCTTTTTGTAACAAAAAAAAAAAAAAAGCAATTTTTTTTGCAGGACATATTTGACAAGTTTTGACAGCCCTTAATGAACAGCAGAAAAAGAAGATGTTACTGACTCCAGCCTCTTTAAGGAAGTTGCTTGCCAAAGTCCAAATCTTTGGGGAACACCAGTTTTCCTTAGTTTCTTGCTAACTATAACTTTAATTCAAAGCACTAAACATTTATTCTGGTAAGCTGCCCTGCTGACAGCAAAATTCAATCCCTGCCAATGTCACTAGGGCATCAAAATTACCAAGACTGTGCCTTGACTTGCACAAAGAAAGCTCAGCTGCTTTCTGAAGGATACCACTGGTGTTTAGTTTTCAATTCCCAGGGTCTATCATACCATCTTGATGCTCAAAGACCGTAATTCATCTTGCTGTCATATCTAGCCATCACCTACGATGCACTTCTCAAATGAGGTTCATCCTGCCTGCTAGCATAACACAGTCATCATCTGCCCTGTCATCTGAAAAATATAAATGTTTCATGTTCCGCTAATAAATCTGTTACAATATTTGCTGTTGCTTGTGCAGTCTGGGGCCTTGTTCTATGGAATATTTATGAATTACTTGCCTGATGATAACGATCATTGCTAATTGAGAGCACCTGCCCTGCCCCAGCATGTGGGCCAAGTTAAGGGCATCACTGTGGGTGCTCAGCCCCTGTTGCTCTCTTCCCATCCCTTTCCATGCAAGACAGTCAAGCTGAGAAGACAGTTCCTCTGAACACAGTAGACTGGAGGAGTGAAAACCCACTGTGGAGAGATAATGGGAAGGGCAAAAGCTTGTTGTCCGATTTCCCATTTAATGAGAGGAGCTGTAGTAGGAAGTTTGCAAGAAGGAAATTGAGCATGATTATTACTAACCACTAAAATTACAATTCCTTATATTCCTTTCTTTAATGGCTAGTGCCCTTAGTTGGCCCTGGAGAGCCAACTGCACAGTCCTAGATACTTACCTCAGCATCAAACTTAAGGCTGACTATGAAAAATAGTCACCTTGGTTTCAACTATCTCTTTGCTTCCTCTACTGTTTTTTCCCTACAGCACTCCAAAAGCGGTGCCCATGGCTGTGCTTACAATCTGTGGGAACTGGGCAATGCCCCTCAGTCTCCACTGAGTGCAGGGATGGCATCAAGCTCCAGATGTGGGAGAAAAGCCTTGGAGCCTTCTCCAGCCCCACCAGCAAGGAAGCCATCTGCAGGCATGGAGGAGGAGAGCTCTCCTGTCATCGTCACACCTGCGCCACCAGCACCGAGAGGTGACTCCCTAGAGAGGTGACCTCCCGAGAGGTGTTTTCTGGAGAACCCCAGTGTCCTACATATGGGCACATATATCAGAAGATGTACATGAAGAGCTTGAGAAAATATGCTGGTGTGAGCATCTTCCCTCTTGAGGTGTACAACAAATTGAGGGAAAAAGCCTTATCAAGATTGCTCTCAAACCCCCATTTTTTCCCATTAAGTGCACCTTCCATTTCCTATTATTCATTGTTTTGGATAAAGAATGTTTATGAAGTATTAGACATTTTCTTGGTTTATTCTCCACTTTATTCATCCTTGCCACACATTTGAGTGATAAAACGTGAGTCATTTTTCCAAAAATTAACACTCATTATAAGGGAGAATTAGGGGAAAAAGATGAAAAACTAAATGGCCGAGACTTCTTCCAGCAGGGCCGGCGCTGAAATCTATTTTTCACCACCAACAGACAGTGAGCAGCAAGCACTCACACAGATGGGAAAAAAATTCAGGCCCAAAAGTGACAAAGGACTACCGAATCCATCATTATTTTTCCACTTCACCTAGCTAACTCGAAAATCACTGACTGCTCACTTCAAAGCAAACACAGCTGCAAAATGACGCAAATGCCATTAGCAGCAAGATGGCATTTCTTTATTTATTTATTTTTAAAGAGAAAGTTTGGCACCCTACAAAATCAGGCTGCAGGTGCAATGAGTTAATTTTGGAGCTCACAAACTCTGGGCTGGGTAGACAAGGGTGCTTCAGAGTGGCACTTCAGAGTTAATCACTGCATCATTAGGCCATGGTTAAACTGAGTCCCAGCTAACTAGGGATTCAGAGCAACAGCTTAGAAAGGTGACGGGAGGGGAAGGAAGAAACCAACATAAAATAGTCTGGGTAGGCCTATTAAAGTGGTATTTTGGGGAACCAAAATGCAAGTCAAATGGACCTTAATCACGTTAGCTTGAAATTGTCTTTTCATGATGAGAAGTAAAAATGTATATTTAAAAATATCTCATACTAAAGTGTTATATGTCCTTCATATAGAAAGATTTTGATGATAAGTATGAGCTTTGGTTTTGTTGTCATGAAGGAAATGCTCATAACCATATGGTACATGGATATGTGTTTGCATCTTTCAAATGATTAATTTTGCATTAGCTCTGCCATACTAAAAAATAGAGTCAGTGTAGTGAAATAGCGTCAGTGTAGATAACAGAGCCACATCTCAACTAGAGTCAGGCACTCGAAAGTTGTTTGTCTGTGGAAAATATAAGATCTTTTGTCTAACTGTATATGCATACATATACCTACATCACTTCATTTGCTGTTATATTTGTAACAGCTTTCATTACTGGAGACGTGTAGATTAGTCCTTCCTAAGGCTAATTCTGTGATTCATGGACACAGTTCTATGCTAAACTGGTTCTCAATTTTATTTTAACCAGAATCGAGTCTGGAATTGTAAACGTTATGCTGAAATAATGTGTAATTTACCAGCTGCGTTTTGACAAATCACTATCAGAACTTTGCTGAAGCTTTTAAAAACCAACAAAATCTACTGCCTTTTCATTGTTCTACCTTGTTACATCTCCTAACTCAACACAGAGAAATCATGTTCGCTGAGCAGCTTTAATAACACAGAAGCAATTTGAGTTCAATGAAATGGTTTTGAATTAGGAGACGACAGCACTCTCGAGCACACCTTTTTTGAAACAAAAGCAAGTGACATGAAGACTGTGGAATTTGGCAGAGGTGCTGACAGACACTCTAGGCTTTTTCTGCAGGAATTATTTAGAGCCTAGTAAATTTCTGTGATTTTGCTGTTTTAGACTTCTATTCCTTAAGGTGTAGTAAATCTTCAGTAATTCCTACATGGTGCTCTGTGTGCTGTCTCTGACGAGGAGACAAGTATTGGATTAGCTGAAGGCCTAGAAATAGTCACTGCCAGCTATTAATGGGTGGCAATTTTCAGGAAATCAGCTCAAGGCAGAACAAATCTTTTCCTATCCTCTCCCCAAAAGTGCCTCTTCCCTTCATTGCAGAGAACTTTGCTGGAGGCAGAGGATCACTTGTTCTCAAATACCCAGCTGCGCAATTTCACTAGCAGTAATTGGCCTCTTGTGACAATGATAAAGGGGAAAAAATAGAAAAATATCAGTGCGATAGATTTACTAAATGCATCATGATTTGAATTTATTCCATAGCCCTGCATAAGTCATGTACACAACCCAGCTGGCAGATTTCTCACCACCTCCACCATGAAACAGCTACTCGCACATCCCACACCCTTCAGAAAAGAGCACATGAGAGGTTAGCTGATGGTCAGTACTGATAAGCTGTCTAACATCTTGTAATGTCCATACAGTCCACAACTGAGCTTGACTCTGAAAACATCCTTTCCAATTTTCCAAGGCCAGTGCCAGGCCACGTTCCCGTTGTTTGAGCAGCTGCACTGCCTCTCGCTTTTGGGTGTGAAATGGCAGAATCAAGCAGTCAGATGTCACATCTTGGCACTACAAAACCTTTCATCATTATCAGCAAATGCAAATATAGGGACTTGAAGGGAAAGGCCAGCCTGAAGTCTTTTTCTGAAAATCCAGACTATCCACTGGAAGACCTACTCCCCCATAGCAAATTGCATGTTGCTCAATATATTGACCTTGGATCAGTAGATGGATCTCTTAGCACTCTCATAAGCATCATTTACATTTCAGTAGGCATTAAACAATTAAGCCATTTTGGGATACAGTTCTTCTCACATTATTTTTGTTTGTCTCTTAGTGCCTTTTTGCAGGATCTAGGACTTCAAACAAGCAGTCAAGGCTTGTGAGAGAGGAGAAAAAAATGCATATAATTTTTGAAAAACTCCATCTCAGATACTGAGTATTTTTTGTTCAGACTTTAGCAAGGGCTCTGAATGCTGTAAAAATGAGGCAGAGGGAATCATCTTCCCAAGGTGTGTTTTCAGACTTGATGAACAAAATGATTGCAATAAAGTATGAAGTCCGCAGGCATTATTCTATAATCCTAAACTGATAACTTCAGCTCACAAAAGAGCTTATTTTCTAGTGTCATATATGATTGCAGTGAACCAAGTAACCAAGTTTGACTGAGTGAGGCAGGCAGACATACTTGCAACATTAGTGAATGTGCACCCACAGGACAGAAGCACAGCCAGAAGACATATGCTGGATGGGAATTCCATGCTGAACTTGTCATCTGTGTAGTCAGAAACACAAAAATGTTCTGATAATCTCTTAATTCAGATGATACAAAGTACTACTTTCCCTTGACATTCAGGGGTCAGTTTAGGTAGACTGGTAAAAAAAAAAATGCTCCCTGGACTGCATTGGTTGTATCAGCAATCCTCCTCAGCGCTAGGAAAGCGGCCTCAGAAATGATGTGTTGCCTGACTTTTATCTAATAACTCTATTGAATTTGTTGTCTGACCTTTTCTTTCCTTTGGGTGGCACCATCCATGGAGTAGTATATCATCATCATCATCCTCACTCAAATGATGCATTTCACTAATAGATCATTAGAAAGAAAGCTCACTCTGAAGATATATGAGCGCCATCCATCATGACGGAAAAGGGCGTACTGCTGATGTACTACTCAAAGACGGAAGAGTCCAAAGAGGAGGAGGTTTAAGAGAAAATGTGTTCAATCGAGAAGGGATGACTACAACACAGTAAAAAGTCTGTAATACTGCCTTACTTTGCATTATTAAAATCAGACACAGTGGTTGCTTTCATTTCTTGCTTCACTCAACATGAGAGCAGTGATCAATTCCTTCTGCCCTGTGGCACATTATAGTGATTGTGAATGTGTGAACCTGTGGCTTTTCAACAGCTCAGACCCGGCTTTCTGGCTTAGCTGTGTCGTGCAACAAGCAGGAGTGCACTGCTGGTGCCAGAGCATCACACAGCACAAGTGCTTAGTCAGGAGGAGAACAAACCCAGCCAGGCTGGCAAAGGTGTCCACACTGCTCTGCCCTAGAGTCCAACTGCCCCGTTCTCTATGAGGTGTTCTAACCACATGGGAGATGTTTTCTTCTCCTGCCTGTGAACCATTCCCAAATTCCTTGCTCTCTTCAGTCCTCTGAGCTACTGGTCAATGTCTCTCAACATTTTGCTGTACGAGGATTATGGGATAAGGGCTGCAGTGTCTCCCTATGTTGAGATATTTGTATGGCAATCTCCGAGTAGTTACATGAATTTTTCTATTCATCTTTCTCATCTCTCTCACTGCCTCTCCAAAAGACTATCCTCAACTTGACTGCCATTAATATTTCAAAATCAAGCTTCTTTAAAATATTTCTAAAATGATGCTGTTCTGCATGTTTCCAACCAACCATCTACATCTGGGAAGCTCTGATACAGAAAAATATCCAAAGGACAAATAAGCACGTTTGTCCTGCAAAACTAACCTCCTGCACATTAGGTCCATCTGCCTGATTCAGCAGGTTTGAAAACATAAGGTCTTTGGTGTCTGGCCTAAAAGCCTTCACACTAGACGTGTCAGTCTCTTTACTGTCATTAGCTATTTTCCTACTTAATTATCTTCACACTGGAGAGGGACACCTGTGGTGCTTGTGGGGACAGTGCTCAGGCAGCACTGGTGCTCCCACCCCTGTGCTGTTATCGGTAATTTTGTTCCGTATTGTCAACAAGCGTATCGGAAAAGTAAAACACAATTAACCATGGTGCCAAATAGTAGCTTAATGCTTAATTGCACAACCCACAATGAGGTCACAATTACTGGGCAATCAGATAAGCTCTCACAGATGTATTATATAATCCATGAGCTTAATTCCTCTGGAGGTAGCCAGAAAATTGCTGTTCATTAACAAAATGTCCCATTATCAGAAGACATATTTAAATCATCATTTTCGCCATTCCAGAAATAATGCCATTTCTTCTTTAAAGGATAAATATGCTTTGAAGAAATGCTTCAGCTGAAAACAACAGCCCCAAATAAGTCTATCACCATACTTCTCTTTTTTTATTTCATTTTAATAAGAAAAAAAAAGACAAGAAAATATTTTTCTTAAGTAAGTCAATTTGTGTTTCGTAAGGAAAAGAAGAGTTTTGGAAAACTGCATAGTTGCTCCACTAGCGGACACAAATTACTAAATTCTGCACCTTTATTCTGTAACACATCCCACAGAAACTGAGGGAGCCATTGGCTGAATAAAGCCCTGCTCGGCATAAGTAATGGGCCAGGATCAAGCACTAGGGGTCAAATGCATTTTTCTTTACTTCCAAACCTTTTTTTAAAATGATTTACTGCCTCACTGTATAGGACATGAAAGGATAATGCTGTTTTCAACACTCCAACAAATGACATACTGGAACTGACATTTTTTTACGTACATTTATGCATCTTGATGCAGCCATCTCCCCTATCCTGACAAAGTTCTCTCAGAAACAAATGGAATTTTTACTTGAAAATGACTGAAGGATTGGCCTCTCTTTTACGACTGTTAAAATATATCACTTTCTCTGTAAATCCAGAATTACCTTGCAGAAGCAAAGAAGACACCCAAGTATCATACTAATTTTAAGAAGTACTAAATCACAGAAATGATTTTGTAATACATGTTAAGTTATCCTTATTTCAGGCTGAAATAACATAAAAATCCATTGAAGAATAATAATTGTCACAAATGACGTACACATTTATTAGCAGCACTATAAAAATTCAATTATTCAGCAAAAGGATGACAAAAATCTTCCTTTAAATTATGCAGTAAACAAAGCACTCAAAAAAAAAGAATCATTTGTTCATGTCAAATGTCAGTTCCATTTGCAAGATCTTTAAAGCAAATTCACTCTGTGCTTGGAATCAGATTTCCCCTTTCCTCTCCCCCTGCTTCCACCCTTTCATATCATATGAATGCTTTCCTGGGGGAGGTTTATTTAGTCCAAAATCTGTGCCTTCCAGACACATTATTTCCTCTGTCCACTCTGTAAATTCCCGTATCTGACATTTACCACGAGGGAAGAACACAGCTGTATATACAGATTAATAACAAAATCAAGATGTAATAGCTCTCACAAACTGTCCCCTCAGTGATAAAATCAGAAGTAACTGCCTGTTATAAAATAGTCTGCTAATTATGAGTAATACCTTTCCTTGGGATTAAACCAGTATATACCTCAGGACTGTGTTGAAGCAGCTCTGCCTCTACCATACATAACTGCAGTGCTATTTTACCTTTCACAACAGGAGGTGATCTAGCATAACATGACCATTTTTTATGCTTACCATGCAAAAATAGACTGCTTGCATCTTCATTTCGATGCACAGGAGAATAGAAAGCAGCCCCCTTCCTTGTCTCGCCAAGCCAGGAGTCCACGACAGAGCAAAAGGAAAGGGGGAGCAAAATGACGGGGCTTGTCTGAATTCCTCTATGTCCCTGTGATCAAATAGATGGAAAAGGAAAGTTGGAGATAAATCTAGATTTTACCATTGAGTAGCAGGAGGAAATTTGCTACTCTGTCAAAAGGTACATTGCATTTTTTTTTCAATTCCTCCCAGCAAGGGAGCAACAGGAAGAGCTGGGAGCTCCATCCCAGTTTGCCGTCTATCTAGTCCCAGGGCCACCTCTCCTTCCAAAGGGACCATAAAGCTACTGCCCAGGCCATTTCTCTCTATCTGCAAACCCTATTTGGGAAATCCAGGTCTTGATTGATGACTCTGCTGATTTTAGACACTGGTGTGAAACAGTCCACTTTTTAGCCCATGTATCTCTATATAACAAATAAACAGAACTGGTTTCTGCAGGTTTCATCATAGCCCTTGGATCTGGAGGGAGGGCTGTTATTGTTCCAGCAGCCTGGATTGTGCTTTGGCAGTGACAGGAGCATCAGTCTTCAACCTGTGACTGATTTCCCTCCCACTCTCTCTCTGGAGGTGACATTTGCTGCAGGTGTCTCTGACACCACCAGCCCTGGGGCAGCTTAGCCCCCTCCACCCCAGGCAGAGCCTTGGACCACCCTGCGATTACCCTAAAAGTCACACAAAACACACGTTCCCACAGTATGACTTCTATTTTTTCCTGAAGCTTGTGCTCTGAACCAAAAGCCTGGGCAAAGTCATGTCTTTGCCACCTAATTTTGATGCTAAAGCTGGCAGCAGCAGCACCAGGTATCATAATTCATTTTTCTGTTGGCCTGTGTCCACCAGGCCTCCAGGACTCTGTTCACTCTGCCCATCTCCACCCTGAGTTTTATCACACACCATTTTCTCTCCCTCTGCCTATTCCCAGTAAGACTTCCCTGCACGGATCTCCTGCCTGCTGGAGGCAGAGGTGCTCAAGGAGATCCATGCTTAACCCATGAGCTCTGAACATGCCACATAAAAACAGTTATGCGTATAGCAAGGAAAGGGAGGGGAGAAGAGATTATATGCAAATTTAGTCAAGGAGCTCTGTAGAACTAATTAAATTGCCCAAGGAAGCTGACAGTGTAACAGCCACAGAGACTTTTCCACCTTCTGCTCACTAGAAAAAGTATTGATTGGTTGCACCTTATATAGCCCTGTGCTGGGCAGCTTGCTATAGATTTGTTGTTCCGATGAGCACATTGCACATAGCGTGTACAAACGTGATGCACAAGGAGTTTATGCAGCATGGGGTATAAGTTTAATGCTGCTAAAAGCAGAAAATGCACAAAGCACAGGGTCGCTGTAGGGAGCGTTCGTGCCTTAAAGATCTATTAGAGGTGGCTAGGGACCTGAACGATGCAGCAAGGAGACCTGTGTCCCTGACCTCAGCTCTGTTGAAGCATTTTACAGAGAATGATCATGGCATTAAAAACAAAGTAATTGAATTTATTTAAAACATAATAAAGCAACAGAGAATAATGCTGATAGCAGAAAAGCAATCATGAGGCTACAGTCGTGGTCCAGGTTCTGTTTTCTTTCTGGCCCCAGGGCTTTTGCATTCCTCCTTGTGCTGTGGCCCAGCTTCAATGGGAAAAGGGACTCTGCTGACAGATGGGAAAGGTAATTTTTGGTTTAAAGACTGTATTTTGAGCCATTGCAGATCTGGTTTCAGGCTTGGCTCTGAGCATTTTGCTAGCTTCCAGCACATGAGAAGATCTGCACATATTGCCCCAGGAGCAAGGCTTTGATGCTTGTGAGGGCACGTGAGCTTCAGCATGGGCTCCCAAGACAGCAGCGTTGCTTCAAAGACCCCTGTGAATCAGCATCTCTGTCTCTCACCTGGAAAAAATCAAGGCATAGCACTTTCTTATCTCACAGAAGTGCTGGGGAGAGGATGTTAATAAAGATTATGAGGTGCTCACAGTCTGAAGTAGCCATCATCATAAAGATGTCTTTTAATGACTCACCAGTAAACTGGCTCTTGCACTGTGATATGGGCCACGTGCACCATGACCGGAGTCACTGCTGCAAGCTGGGTTGTGGGCTCATCCCCCGGCAGGAAAAGTGCTGTGGGACAGACACCTAATCTTGGCTTTCTGCGCCTGTGGCCAAGGGGATGCAACGTAAGCATGAAACTGAAATACAGGCATGCTTGAGCATGGAGAGGAAGATCGATGGTGTCTGAGCTAGCACCTTGTGGGAACGAAGGATGGGTGGTTTGCACATTTACACTGAGCACTGCTCCAGCTGAGGGGAGGAGAGTATAAATGATCATACCAGCTATCACATTATATATTTTAATTTTAAAGAAGAAATCTGGAAAATGTCTTGTTTATAATGAATGAAAGAAGTGAAAATTCACTGTAGAGGTTGCTATTTTCACCTTGCTACAGTAATATCCTCTCAAGTCCTGCAAGTCCCTGACACCATCACCTCTGTAGCTGCTCTTGACCTCCACACTTTTAGCTCTATCATGGAAAGTTTTTTTCTGTAGTTAGTCTCTGTATTCCCATAAAAAAGGCCAAAATCCATCAGCCTTCTCTACTTGCTTCCCTCCTCCTGTTTTACACCTGCCTTTACACTTCTATTTTACATTTTGCAGCTCTTTTGGGTGCTTTCAGCCCACTTCACTAAGCATCTGGCCAGAACTCTTTAGCTGATATAAGTATACAGTGATCCTAAAATATCTTTCCAGCCATGCACTGCTTTAATCCAAGTCCCTCACATCCTCCTCTCAACCTGTGTTTCACAGGCAGTATTCATTTTTCATATTTATTTATACTTGATTCTTCCTGTCTTCCTTGACATTTATGTCTTGTCATGATGTAAGACATGCCATTTGCTTTGCTGGACCTCAGTTTCCCTGACAGAGGGCTGCAAAAATGACATGAGAATCCTCTATGTGGCCAGCAAGTGCCCTCTAAGCTCAGTCCTAAAGCAGTGTCTTTCCTTGAAAGAGTCTCTCAGCACCTCTCCAGGGGCAAAAAAACCATTTTCACTCTTTCACTCCATAGCCTTCTCTTTGACATAAGACCAGAAAAACGGTTAAAAATTGTATTTTCTATTTTAAAAATGTGCAGCAGCAAGCAGAAATGAGAGAAAAACAAATCCTTCCAAGAGTTGTGTCTTTTTTTTCCTATTTCTATCGTCTTCTAATCAAGCCAGCATGAGATATCAAGCAATTACAATGCCATTTGCTCACTGCTGGATGCAACAATTAGCCTAAGATATCTAATGAAAGGAATTAAGTTCTACATGTTTTATACCAAACAGCTTTAATTTTAATTACAAATCCCAAATATATCATCCTCAATAACGATTAGCTCATCACATCTGCTAGGGGTTGATGAGGATTTGCCTTTTGCATGGTTTGGATTGAAAATGAAACCTGACTTTTCGCACAGAAGAGCCCCAGTGAAATGAATGGAACTCAGGGTTCAGCAGGAGCACACAGACACGGCAATCACCAGACAACCTAATCCGAGTTTGAAGAGAAAATCATATGTTCTTAGGCCACTTACACATTTTTGAATGCTTTACCTGAGATCTTTTTGGAAAAAGGAGCACACCCTCCCTCTACACAGTGTGGACTTTTTTTCCTTTGACCGCAGAAACAGTTTGAAAAATAAAAAATAGTATATCTGTGGGTGGTTGAAAGAAAGGCTGCATTTTGCAATGTAAATGCTCTGTTCCTCTTCTGGCTTAAATGTTTTTATTCCAAATAACTTAGGTGAAATCACTTTGTGAAAATAATCTGTTTCATGATCACAATTATTTTTTATTTCTACCCAGTTTGAAATAAGCAAATACAAAAACATTTGGATTTTGTTCCAGATGCGATTATTGAATTCCAGCACTCTCTCCTGTTCTGTCTTTATGAAATCCCAGAGAATTATGCAACAGCAAAAAAAAAACACACAAACCAATCCCTCTATCTTGACAGTCCCATCCTGTATCTACCTTTAGCTTGCACAGGTGCTAGTGAGCAGTGAGTCTGCAGTGGATGGAAAAAAAATTAGATTTTTTTTGTTATTTCCTAAAGACTCTGTAACACAGTGGTCAATCACTCCATGTTTGTGGCATTGCAGCTGACCTTTGTTTATATGTTATCTCCAATTCCCACAGGCCTCCTAACTGCTCCCATGAGACACAATTTATACCTGCCAATTGCTTGCAGACACGCCAGGGAGTCCAGCTGGTGTATGGACCTGCACTTTTCATTACACTTATTGTTAGGAGTGGCAGGAAAATAGAAATAGGCACCTGAGGGATGAACTGTGGTCTCCAGGTATCCTGATATGGCCATGCACATAATGCTGCCACATCCACCCTGCCATTCCTGCACACTGCCCCACTGCATGGGGCTGCCTGGCCACACACAAGTCTCAGATAGTGCTGAGAAATCCCAGAGAAATGCTGTGCTAATTCATCATATGTAATCTTTGTACCACACGTCCAAACTCCATCCGTGCCAATTTGTCTCCTCCAGCACCTCCATCACAACTAAGAACGGTTGCATTTGTAACAGCAGCATCACGCTGTGTACCCCTCCTCACGCCGTGATTTACACACCGTGATTTATTTGCAGCGGACATGCCTGGAAAATATATTTGCATCTTTCCTCTCTATCAAATAGTAGAAAGGGTGGGTGAGAGGGAGCATCCTCCTGCCAGGATTCTTGCTGAAGGAAGATTCGCCCCTGCCCATGACCTCCTTGGCATGGGTTTGGTTGGTCCAAGTTTCCAGCCCTCTGTGAAAGTCCCTGCGGTTCCCCCTCAGCTTATAGTATTTCCCTCTCCTACCACTAAATCCCACTCTAACATGCAACCTGAAGCTTCCTCACTACATTTGGGGCTCATTTCTTTAGATTCTTTCACAGAGTGGCCATGGGTAGCACCTAACCCCACTGTGTATGTAACACATGCTATATGTATAACCTCGTATGTATATTTAGCAAAAATTTGCAACAAGTAAAAATTAACAGCTTATCAATCCCTTCTCTTTTTTTTTTAGTTTTTTTATTCCCTTTAATTCTATCATATTTATGCAGATTTCAATATGCTAAGAAATGTTGATATTCCCCATCCATCCCCAAGTGATATTCCTGGTTTCTGTCATAGGGCAGAGGGACAAATCAACCAGTAACTCAATAATTAGAGGATTTAACAGAGAAAATGAATCAGAGAGCCAAGCCCTGTTCTACTCTGAACCTTCCTGGGGCTTTCATATTGTATAAGTTGTCAGAAAGCCTATGCACGAGGTTTACTCCTAAGTTAGAGCATTGTCTGGTATCTTCCAGACTTGGAGAAGGAAATGACCTTTCATCACTTTCTTCCCCTCTCCAGTGCATTCTCACCATCTCTTCTACATCATCTCCTATCTCCTGCCACAAACACATGCAATTTTTAAGGTCCTGGCGTCAGTCCAATTCAGAAAATATTCATTGAGAAATATTGATATTTATCTTTTTTTAATCTATTTATATTGAAATATTGATATTGATGTTTATCTTTTTGTGGTTGTTATTTAAGTGGTCTTTTCCTTTTAAAAGCATTTAGCTTAACAAGAATATCCCATGAGTTGCACACATAAATCATTGTGCCTCCGTGTTGTAATTTGCTCCCCAAATTACTCTGACTCGAGCACTTATACTAGTATTATGCAATCATAAAGCAGAGAGTGTTTTAAGATGTAATGCCTTTACCCATCATCACCTGTCTCGAGGAGCTGGGCTGTTAGGATTTCTAATGATATAACCATCTTAGCAAGCTCCAGAGGTTCACTGGCTCTCAGACCTTAAGGCTATGACAGTGATTTATAGAAAATCTATCTCTGATGATTTAAAGGTTTTTAACATTTATTCTATCATCCAACACACACAGACAGTGACTAGGTCAAAGTGGGTTTACGGATGGGTGAAGCTGGAAAAAAAAAAAAAAAAAGAAAGCTCCAGTAAAAACATCTGCAATTCTTAAAGAAGATTTTCCAAAATATAATTTTTAAAATTACTTATTGGACATGCTATTACCTTTGTGGTTTTCACTGTCTTTTTATAAAAGACTTTAATACTATATCTCTCATGGTAATTCTGAGCAAAATAACAAAAAGTGCATGGTATATCATTTTTGTACAGGCTACTTTACTGCCTCATGTGTGACTATTCTTTTTTTCAGCAAATCAGATCATAAAGATGAGATTCAAAATACAGATTTTATTGAAAACACCCATTTTTTCTCTTTTTATTAAAAAAAAAGAAAATACTTCTTTTTTTTAATTTAAACATTTTGACAAGTCTTCCTCTGTGAGTAAGCTTTGCTGATATGTGTTCATGGCCACTTCCCCCATTTCCCAGTCATCCTCTGTTTTGTTTGATTGCACTATAAATTCTTTGAGAAAAAGATTGTCTCTGAGTGTGTGAACTCACAGTAGCAGAGAATCCCTGGGTGTTTGTGCAGTGCCCAGCACAATAATATACTAGCCTGCTAAAGTCTCCCTAGGTAGTAAAAACTACAACATTCAAGGAGAGAGTAACATAAATCCTTTTTATGGACATAAACTTCAACCATTTAAAATTCGGTTGCATTGTATTTTGGAAAAGAGCAGAACTCCCAAATGGCAGAACTCTCTGTGAAAGGGAAAAGAAAGCTCCCAGATAGTTGTCTTGGACCTACTGACCATGAGGAGGTTGCCAGTGGAGAAATGGCCACATCACCACCCTGCAAAAAGGCCACTTGAGAGATCTGGCAACCAAGTGGACAGGGACAGTATGCTCAGCAACTGAGTTCCATGAGTATCCTGAGAAATTATCCAAATTCCCCCTGCTAACAGTCACTATAACAAATGAGCAAATGTCAGCAAACAAAGCCTACTCAGGAAGTTTCTGACATATGTAGTACAATTCTGCTCTCTCTGCATCTGTGCAATGTGCTCAGGGCAGTGCCAACCAAACAGGACATCTCTGTGAAATGGGCTCTTGCTCTAGACATGATACCTGCCTGTAGGTATTGGCCAGACACAGTCCTTATATATATATTTCTTTTTATGTGACCTTGATAAATGTGGCTGGCTTAATATGGCTAAGACGAATGAGCCAATAATTTCAAGACAAGACACCAGACAGGCAGAGTGTTTTGATTTACAAGGCTATGTTAATAAATACCAGTGGCATATTTTGTTCTTCAGGTTGCTGTATGTCTCTTTTGGTTGCTTCTGGCTTGTTAATGAACCACTGTGAAATCAGTTGGAAGGAAAACACTGTAAGAGTTAAGCTGTGCTACAGATCTAATTTTTGTCATATGATGTGGGCCCTTCATTACCCTGCAGCTGGCACTGCTCATGCGTCAGAAAGTCATGGGAACTTTCTGGTGTCTCCAAACTGGCCAGCATAAACATATTTGCTCACAATTTCTACGTGCCATTCTTTTTCTGTTTCTTAAAGGGGAGATGATGTTGGTGAGGACACTGCCAAAGTTTTTGAATGAGTCTTGCTCATCAAGGGCCACGTTCCCCAAGCATTTTCCTGTTTCCAGCACATTGGCTCCACAGAGGCTTGCACAGCTCCCAGGAGTGAGTAAGGAGCTGGTCCTGCATCCAGACCTGAGCAAAGTGTGGGCTGGAGTACCAGCATCCCACATTTGTACAGCATGGTGCTCTACAGGTGCTGGGGGCTCTCCTCAGCCCTGCTCTGCTCTCCTAGTTTCAGTTCCTGCCATGCCCTCGATTCTGCCCTTGCCCAGTTGTTTTGGTCTCCCTAACCCCAGCCTAGCTTCTGTGAACCCAGCATTTACAGAGAGTTTTGCTGTTATGGGAAGAGGTACAGACCACACATCCTGGCACCTCTACCTGGCATGGAAGTCCACGCACTACTAGGGGTACTCATTAAACTATTCTCTATCATCCAGTGGGAGCTAAACGGCTTTCAGTCAGAACATAGTTAGCAAAAATGTTCTTTGTCGGGATAACACATTGACCAGGTCTTGGCTGGAATATGCAATCAAACTGCAAAATGAAATTGGTGGGGAGTGGCAAACCTACCAGAAGAAAGGAAAGGATCCTTCAAAGGTAAGAACAAAGAAATGTCTGCTAGGGACACGGGCACGAGCTAATTGAAGCATCTCTCTTCGTCCTTCTCTTCTTTGGCTGCAGGAACACCTGCTATCACTTAAAGGCAGCTCTCACCATCACTTTCCCCTTTGCTTTGCGTGCACTTGTTCATCCTTTGAGCTTTAATCTTTTGCTATTGATTTCCACCCTGTTAGTTGAAATATTGTCCTGCTCTTTGAGAAATGCAATCGCCTAGACCACACTATTGCAAATAATATGTACTTTGGAAAACAATGATTGAATTCCCATATTATCCACTGAAGCAAAAAACTCTACCCTGCCAAAGAGAAAATGCTTTGCAGAGATAAGATCATAGAAATTCATCAAACTGGCTTCAGGGTTTGTGTGTGTGTTCATGCCTTTTTTTTTTTTTTTTTAATTCGTACCACCTCTGAGAGCTGCTGAGATTAAAATGTATTATCTTTAGATATGGGGGCTAACCAACCCTGTGAGCCCCGTAACTCGGGATTCAAACTGTAATTCACCCTCTGGAAATTGCAGATCTATCCTAAGATAAATTTCAGCTGGAGCGCAGAACCGCTGCAGTTTTACATGTGTGCGTAGCTTGTATCCACATATATAAAAATCTTCCGATAAACGCCAGTAAATCTGCTGCCGTATGTTTCAGTGATCCAAAGGAGAAACTGCATGAACATAAGGGGATTTATTCCTCCCTCAAAATGTCACATGAAAAATAAAATGTATTCATTGCTTATTTGGGTAATCTGGAGAAGTTTTAAGATGATCAATTCATTTTATTATTTTTATTTCACTAAAACATGGCACGTTCGATTGCAGAAGCTACTATTAAATATGAATACCTCAGATTAGGTATCTAAATCTATATTACAGTTATTTCGGTAAAGTTAACTAAAGGTTTTCAGGTGGCTGCTCCCTTTCCTGGCGTGCTGTACTGTGTTCTCCAGGCTGACACAGAGGGTTGTGTGAGGCTCCTCTCACCTCCACACCTCCTGGTTTGCTTGGTGGGGAAACTGAAGGGCATCTCCAGATACTGCTATAAATAAGAGAAACTTACCTTGAATGAAGAGATGGAACTCCAGCAGGATGGAACAGTCATCCAGAGAGATTCCCAGAGGGAAGTATGCAACCTGACTTTGGCAGCACTGAAAGTGAAATGAGTAAATGAGCTCGGATGTTTTCCCAGATCCCCTGATCACCAGACAAGAGGTAGTCTTTGCCTCTATGGAAGAGAACACAGTTTGGGTGGGATTTTCATAAGTGGTAAGAGCAGAAAGCAGTCGTTCCATCCTACTCTTTGAAACTTTATTTGAAGAATCACCAGGCTTTGGTGACATCTTCCTCTTCTGCTTCCTCTCTGAGATTTTTTTCCGCTCCTGAGTTTCAGGCCAACAGATTCTTGGCTATTTGATCCTGCCTGTCTTTACTACTAAAAGCTCTCATTTTGAGTAATATTTTCTGCTTCTTCATGCCATTTCCTGGCTTTTCTTTTGTAATTATGGAGTGAAAATGGCTCTTAAAACTTCCTACAAAGGTATTGCCTCCATTACAACAGCAATTCTATTTTAGTAGCAATTCACATGTAATGGAAAAGGATATTAAATTGGAGGTGATGTCACAATAAAAATCCTACCATTATAAAAACAATAGAATGTTAAAAACAATATTACAACAAAAATATTTTAATAAAGATACTAAATAAACTCAACAAAAGAGAACCAGGAATGAAACAGGGAAAGGGAGAGGTTTTTACTACCACACTGATTCGACCTCGTTTTTAACGCTCCAAAAGAGTATTTCTTTGCAACAGCTTATAATTTTATCATAAACACATGCTGTAAAGCATGTTTCTTGCCGGCAGGGTAATTATTGTACTTCCTTTCCCAAAGGTAGCAAAGGGTGTGTGCAGCACCTGGAAGCTGCAGGATAAATTAAGGGCTGGGTGACAGGAAGGGAAGCCCAGGTGAACCAGGGAGGGATCACCATCAGTCCTTAATTCGTTCTACCCATCCCATGCACATGATGAGGAGCAAAAAGAGGCCCTGATAAGGAAATCTCTGCCTGAGACAAGGATCGAGGCTTAGTAAAACATCTGCTCATCTCTGCTGGTGCTTCACACTGTCAGCACAGAACAGTAATAAAATACAGTATTGTGGTTAACCATTGAATATTTAGCCTTTCCTTTGGGAATGAAGGTTCTGTTCCCTTTGGCACAGAAAAATGAGGGGAAAACTCTTTGATTAGAAATTCGCATATATAGTTTCTGCCCAGAACCAAGATGTGCTCAGCATGAGAAAGATGGGGAGGATAGTTTTGAAACCATTTAAAAACACCTAACATTTTATTGTAAAATTTCCTAAATGAAACTGAGCCCCGCAGCTCAAGTGCCAACAATTCTAACCCAGCTTTTGTTCCCACGGCCACCCCCTGCTTCTGGGAGTCCTTGCTGAGGTGGAGCCCTGGCACTAGAGCTGGAAGCTCTTGCTGCTCCCCATTGCTTATACACTGCTGGGGGACCACACTGTCAGCCCAGGCTCTTATTACCCTTATCAACTTCCTTACCCTTTTTCATACAACCTCCAGGGACTTAATTACCTCACTGATAAGTTTCTGTGAGTGAGGACTGCAGGACATGTAAAATTATGGAAGTGCTCTGATCATACGTTGTGTTTTTTACGTGCTGACTTGGTAATTACTTTTTCTTTACTACTTAATAAACAATGAAAATATAAGCAATCACCAATAAATTTAACAGTGTGGCTGGAAGTTCTTATGATAAGCTTTATTTTTAATGAACTTCATTCCACTCCAGCCCCTATATTATTATTTTTTAGCATAGTATACAGGAAATATTACTCCTTTAAAAGCCTGAAAAACCTAAGAAGCCGCTGAAATCCATAATTGAAATGCAAATGGAAAGCCTCTGGCACATCAAATCTATTTTGCCATTAATAAGAACAGAAATGGAAGGTGACATGGAGCAGTCCTACTGCCCTACATAAAGGTATGGCTTTTTAAGTGGTCTGGTGCAAAACAGAAATTTCTGCTTGCCGTGCTCACAGTTCCAAATCGCTTTGTTACCAGGTGATAATGTGATACAATTAACACGCTACTGTTTGTTTACGGGAGCCATTTTCCTCAGATCTCCCAGAACACTATAAAACAAGTATTTCCAAGGCTTCTGTCCACACATCAAGGTTTGCTGTATTTGCCACTACTGCTCAATCCGGTTTCACTGCATGAGAAGTTCCAGCTCCGTGTCTCATTGCCCTGGTATAAGGATACCTGTGCCAGAGATAACCTCGCTGTGCCCAGATTCATTATCAATGTGTAACTCTCAAGGATCATTTTTCAGTGTTTGATCTAAAGATCATTGAAGTTAATGGAAAGATTCACCTTGACATGAGTCCATAATTAGGGTAGAGGAGAGCAGAGAGGATTGACTTTTTAGAAGGTGAATGATTCATGTAATCAATAGAGTTCAAGTAAGATATTCACCTTAATAGTTTTAAAGGGAACTTAAGTTTCTGTACAAAGCTTCCTTGGATAGAATATTTTAACTGGATGCAGGCATTTAATTTATTTATTTATTTATTTATTTATTTATTTATTTTTCAAGGAGAGGTCCATTCAGCCTCATTTGAACTACCTCTGTTTTAAACTGATCTATAATTTCATCCAGAGCAGACAAGCAAAGCTAGGCAGTGATATAGATTTTCCTAATGCTTCCTATAAGAGTATGTGACTCATTTCCTAAAAAAGAATATGAAAAATAAATAATAAACTCATTATGGGAAGTAAAAGGGAAATATTTTTCACCACAAAAGTGCCTTCTGCTTGGTGGATTTAATAAGGAAGAACTTTTTCCTCTGGCTATGAGCATGCTGGCTGTAAAGGCCATGTGTGGTCAGGGCACTCAGTCTCTAGGGCCAGTGGGGCCTTTGCCAGCTGCTTTGGGGCCACCTCAGGATGATCTTCCCAATTTCTTGCCCTTGATGTTGCTCAGATCAGTCTTGGTGCTGGACCAGCAACCTAGTCCACCGACATGAGCAGAAATATTCAGGTGATTTCAATGACTGATTGTGCATGGTGCTGAGTACCTTCAGCTACGGTTACTTCAGGTTATGATTCCCCATGAGGAGTTTGGGAAGCAAATTTAGGATGTTAGCCTAAGCAAAGGCTGCAAGGGGCTCTTGTAAAGGGACATGTGACTGCAGCAGGAGCAGTGTTCCCCCAGTCAGCCCATGAGAACAAGCTGGCACGGATTTGTGTGAGGTCCTTCTAGGACCAGCGGCATGAACTCAAGGTGATCAACATAAGTTGAAATCCTTGCTGTCACTCTGAATCCAGCAGCTCCAGGGTGAAGCCGGCATGGCCACATTTATCCATGTCCAATCTCACCCTTCCCTGCTGCACAGACGCATTTTAACTCTGTCATTTGCTTCTGGGGTGTTTCCCAAGCAGCACAGAGCAATCTTTATTTATGGGGCCTGCTAAAGTGACAGCTCGGACTGACTTGCTGATCATAACATTAATCTGACATACCAAGTTCATTTGTATAAAGCGTATAAAAAGAAATGTGGCAGAAAAGAAGATGGAAGGCACTCAAAATGCCATTGTTTTGATCCTGCCATATTTTAGCCATGATCAGTATTTTACCTTGTAAATGACTTTGTATTTTGAACACTGTTTCATATATTTGTCCCTTCCTTATACCTAGTCAGCAAAGTAAATATCTAACTATGTGCTAAATGCAATGTTACATAGTGCTGTCTCTCAGCAGAAATGTACAAATGGGTTGTTGTTTCACTGGAAAAATGATATATGTTCCCAGGCCATGAGGGAAATACCACCAGCAAAAGTTATAATCGTATAAAAATTACAGGAGCTCGGTTTTCAAGCCAACGTTCAATCACTGCAGCCTTGAACATCAGGTTAAAGCCAGAGAAGGCAGTAAATCTAGCCATGTCTCTCTAACCAGTAAAGCCACCATCATGGATCTTGTGCCAAGAAATAATGTAAAGGTAAAGAAATTCCTTCCCAAAGCTTATTCACAAGTGTACATATACATATATATATATGTTTATATATAAAAGCCTACTACATTGAAGTAGTAAATGTTCCAACCCTTATACACAGACAGCATAGATGTAGCTGTGAGCAAGCTCTGGATCTATATGTATAAAGACTTCAGTGCTGTGCTGAGTGTGCTGGTCCCACTCACCCCAGAAACACTAAATTGTCTTGTCAAGCTCTGCACATGGGGCTCTAGGCTTGATTGTCTGCTTTCTCTCCTTCCTGCCTCTCAGGTAAGGACTATAACTCATGCAATCCTTGATAGTAAAGGCTGATGCCCTTGCATGTAATTAAATCAGAAATTTTACAAGTCCATTTTGGCATTTTGGTTCAAATGCTTTTTAAAGTTGCTTTTTCTTTTGGAAATACATTTTCCTTCTGGTCCCAGCAACTATGACTGTGCTGGCACGACTTAAAACATCCTTTAAAACATCCTTTTGTAGTAAGTTTGAATACTGATACTAAGTATGAAAGGCTTTTAGGGAAAAAAAAAAAAAGAAAAAAAAAGAGATACATTTATTTAACTAAAACTCATTTATCAAAAGAAGTGAGCTCAGTTCCAGCTTCATAGGCATACACACAAAAACTGTAATAATTTTTCTGGCAATATACTGAAAATTATGCAAACCTGAAGCTGACATGCAGTGCAACATCTGACGAAAGAAACAAAGACAGGGCTGCAATAACCACTAAACACCAGCAAGGGGAGATGAGGCTACTCCAAAGCGCTTTCTTTGCATTTTCCAGCCACTTTCTGGCAAGGTCAGATTTTGTTGCTTGGTTGCCTTTAGGGAAACAGAACACTGGATTTTACAAAGACTGCCTTATGCACAGGTATTTGACAGCAGTTTAATCGAAGGTAATAGGAAATAAGAATGAGTTTTCTATTCCAAACACCTGGGATCTTGATTATTTCTTAGGGAAGAAAGACAGCCTATGAAGTCTTGTCTATGGAGTTTGAGACTTGAGCGGTGTCCTCCCATTCTTCTGTTACACCTCATGCATTTGCAGAGCAGAACTTCACTGGAAATGTACCTAACATGATAAAAAATAAAATAGCAATTCTGTTTTGAAATTAAAAAAAAATAGTGGTCGGGGGAAAGAAAAGTTTTTGACAGTTTCCCTCACCTTACCAAGGAAAACCTCAGGCCCCCACAAGCCTGGGCATATGCATGAGACAAACACAATACAGCAAGGAAACCCTTGACAAACCTCTTGTTGCCCACCACAGGCTTCTCTGGATCAGGCCCCACAGCAGTTGTGACCAGCCCTAACTCTGTCGCTGTCCATTTAGTGAGAGAGTGGGTGAAGGACACATCACCCACTAGGCAAAAGGCATGTTCTCTTCAGTTCTGAATAGCACTGTTGGAAAGCAAGTAGATCGGCAGCATTTATGGGTCCATCCCAGACACAATTCACACTGCTTTGCATTTTCCAATTCCATTGTCATGAAACAAAGGGCAGTGATTTTAGATGAAGATTGATGATCTCTTTGTGTCCAGCTACCATTCTCATTTGTGCACAATCTTTCAGGGAACAGAGCACTTTTCAGCATTACCAACAATTATCAACATTACTTAGAAAGGCCTGCTCCTACTCTTCCCAGAGTCCTAGAGACCTGTTCCATGTTCTCCAAGGAATCTGTCCCTGTGGGGAAATACAACATACAGCAAAGAGCCAGCAAGGTGGAACAGTTGAGCCTCAGAGGTAGGAAGAAAAGCAGAGCAAACCTATAGCAGACAAGGTCCCACACACACTGCTGGGAGCTCTTTGTCACGGTTCTGTGATGATAAAGGCAGTTTCCCAGCATCTGATTAAGTTCATCAGCCTCTTAAGAGGCTGATCTGCCCTGCCGGAGATGAAACCCTTGGGTTCATAAGAAGTTCAGTCTAGTGGTGCTCTCAGGTTCCTCTTTCCTCACATCATCAGGCCTAGTAATATAACCAATGAGAATTTTTTTATTTTGCCCTTGTAATTTTAAGGAATATCCTCTGACACGGTCTTCAGTGTCCTCACGCCATTTCTTTACCTCTCTCCTGCATTAACTCACTCTGTGATGCCTATAGCACACTCAATATGCTGAATGCTCAGGATAATATTGGTATAAATACACCTGGTGTGGGTGCATCACACAGAAGCAACATTGCCTCCTTCTGCAGTGAAGATGTATGGTTTCATATCTGAGAATATTTAGTTTCGACTAGGAAGCAATTATTCAAACTAAGTATCAGGGGAAGGGGGGCACAGAGGACAGCGAGTGGGTTCAGCAAGTCAAACCTGAAATAGGAGTACAGATCCTCATTCCTATAAATGAAAGGCATCAGGGTGCCCGTCTAATGGGACACCAGAGCTACCTTAACCCACAGCTGAACGCTGTTGTCGTAGTTTGCATAAAGCCACATGGCAGAGTAGCCCGGTGTCTGTCTCAGTTATTTGTATGGCATCCATGGTAATAGAAACTGAGAAGCCTCCTGATCTTTCATGAATTTGTCCATATAGAAGCCCAGTAAAGAGATTTTGTTATGCTCCTTTTCCCAGGAAAGAGTGTTGAAGATAAAGCAGATAAGAAGTATATCCCCAGGATAGGTTCAATATATGGGCTAATTTATGCTTTCTAAATCCAGACACTTATAACTATAACTTCAGGGGTGTGAGTTTACTGAAAACTTACCCAATGCTCCAGGTGGAAAATACATTAAGATTTATGCTTGGATGTAATGCCTGTAATGCGAGAAGCATGGAAATAACTTAGTTGGATAGATGGAAGAGTCTCCTTTCCAGCAGGCATGTTATTAGTGGAGTCTGTACTGTTGCAGCGACCCAAAACTGTTTAAATCTACTTATACAAACTCCAACCCACCTCTAGCTCAACAGAGACAGTAGCTTTCCCAGATCAGAAATAAAATTTCCATCAAATAGGAGACTTGTTCCCACATCCTCCAAAAGACTTAGGTACCCACTATCTCATCTCTAAAGGAACTACAAAGTTCAAAAAAATTGCATCAGGTGTTTTGAATACCTCTTACTCAAAGAAGAAATATTCTTAATTATTAAATATTTAGCAGATATTTAGTCCAAGGCACGCATCTGGCCTGAATGCTTCACCTGAATCTAACCTTGAATATCATAAAATTCTTGGTCTCCTTGATCGAGCTATTCTGTTTAGGGTGATAAAATGTGAGCAAAAGATGTAATTAATGGTCTGATTGGTTAGATGAATATTCCTCCCTGAAGTATTATGATGACATTTTACTCTTAATGCCTGAGCGACTTTGTTGAAGATGTTGACTACTGTCTTATGCATTAATTTACAGGACAAGCTTGAGGGGAAAAAAGAAATGTTAAAAAAGATGGAATCGGTTCCCCATCCAGGCCCAAAATGCTTTCTGCAGCAAAAAATCATTATCTACTCTCTGAGGGTTTTATAATAGGCTGAGAAATAACATTTTGTGGGAGTCTGATTTAAACTCAGGCAGTACCCTGCTGACTTTTTTAAAATCTTACGAAGCAAAAATCATTTTCATAGATTAAAAATAGAATTAGCAAAATTTTAGACGAGTAGTCCAGGGTTTATAGTTAATTCCTTTTGCACACATAACATATCAAAAATTGTCCAAAATGGTTAATGCATAGAGTCCCACCCGAATTAACTGTGTCTAAGAATTTTGCATTATTGAAAAACATCTATTTTTAATTTAATAAATTCTCATTAATATTGCAAGTGCCAGTGACCATCACAATAATCACTACAAATTGACCCTTTTCATATCTTCATAATTCTGCACTGAAGACATATATATAAAGAGCTCATTAAAAGTAAACATTGGTTGACTAGGGTCCTTAGAAGCGCTACATACAAGAGAAAAATCATTGCATGCCAATTGTCTACAGCTTTTGTGATGGTCAAGAAATGCAAAAGGAATATGGTCAGGGAAACCCCTAAAAACCCTAAAAACAAACAATGCATAAGGCAACAAGGAAGGACGTTAGTCCAGATGTACCAGTAAAATGACTTCAATATGTAATACAAAGAAATTATATCTTCTGTGCTACAATGTCTGTCTCATTAAAAAAAACTGCATACTTGAGGGTTATCCTGGGATCTTTCTCAAGAAAAGTCAAAGACAAGGCAAGAGGTTGGTCAGAAATAAAACAATTAAGATCTTTGTATGGAAGTTCTCTGAGTATTATTGCAGTAATACCATTGCCTTCCGCATGGCTGTTGAGCAACTCCACACATCACAGAATCACAGAATATTCAAGGTTGGAAGGGACCTCTAGAGATCATCTAGTCCAACCTTCCTGCTCAAGC
>JAVCKT010021019.1:32729-43014 GCA_032273925.1 Rhynchotus rufescens
AGACAGCCAAAACATCCACCTGGGCTACTGTGGGTGTTTAGGAGGCACTTCAAGTTTCATTGCAGTTTGTTTTACTAAAGAAGTACGAATCTCACAGTGGCTTTTTCTATTAATGACCAAAATGATAGTGGTGTAAAGGGATTGGGGGCTGCCAAAACCAAAATAACAAGAAAATGTCTCTGAAAGCACTATTTACACATCATTTTGACAGATGTACTGCTCCTCATTAACAGTAGGTTATATGGGAGAGCAGGCGGTTATGCAACAACCTTCCCAGCCTGGTACTGGGAGGAGATTTTGGATAGACCAAGCCTTAAAAGATGACGGATTTAATAAGACTGGAGAAGTCTCTGGTAGTCTGCAGCTGCATCAGCGCAAGCGAAGGTGATGGGGTATAAGATGCAAATCCTTGGCATCAGTAGGTTCTAGCAGGACTCACAGGTATCAACTATCCTATGGTCCTCAGCCTAGAATTTCAGTCTCATCACCATTTGAGAGTCTACACTCGCCCTTGAAAATGTCCAGATGCTCACTGATGGCAATTGTTTGGGAACTCTTGCCAGAAGTCCATAGAGGCTAATCATAAACACCTACCTGAAAAACAAAAGCCAATCTTCCTTGTCTGCATTTGTTGTCAGTTCAGGAGAGGATTCTTCATAAGACAGACCAGAGCACCAAAGGTCTGAATTCAGTCCTTTCATATCATGATTGTATAAGGAATAATGGAAAAAGAGATTCCTAAATTGAGGACTTTAGGGTTACAGCATTCATCCCTTCCCACTTTCTTTAGCCCATTGTCTATTCAGGGACCCCACTCTCAGGCAACCAAGTCCTGCCCCTCTTTATTGCTTATTCTAAGAGCTGTGCAACTGTGGGCTGTGTTTGAGGAGATACATGAAAATTCATGCCATACTTCTGACAAGGTGTGCTATATGTTGCTCTCTTGCTTCATGTATCTTCCCCTGCCTAGTAGGTGGGCTCCAGAGCATTCACCAAGAGTGGCTCTGAATAACAGCTAGGATAACTTACATTGCTCAGACAAGTTCTTTGTTGGAATGTGGAATGGAAACAGTGAGAAAAAAATCACACACAAAAAGGTAAATTCTTTTTTTAGTACTGTCACTTGTGTTTTTACCTGATTTCTTTGGGTTCCTGACATAAGCGGGGTGAAATTGCTGTGTTGCATGTGCAGCATGTGCAGCTTGTGCACTGACTGGACTGCCTGCTGCTTCATATTTATTAATTGAGAAATTCTTGGGCAAAACGCCACCAGAGCCATGACATTGTTGATAAACTCAGCAGCCGCTAGTATTCTAACAGCCCGCAAAAAAGCTGAAGTAGACTGATTACACTGTGCAACTGTCTGCAGAAGCACGATTATATGGTTTACTTCCTAATTAAACATCTAAACATCCATTTACAGAGTAAAGTGAAATTGAGGCATCTTCTATTACAGCAGCTTGATATGGAATAAGAGAACCAATGCAAAATTTCCTTGGCTACAAAGACAATTTACATGCTAAGTCCTCTCCAAAGGAGGGGACTTGCCAAGTCCTCTCCAAACTCACATAGAGTTTGACATAATGAACATATTCTAAACCTTGCCACTCGTTATGAACAAAGGTAAAATGGAATCAAATGCTGAAAATGTAGTGAAAACAACATCTGTCTAGGCTTTTAGCATGAACCAGGAAGGAGCCATGATCATAAGCATGAGATGTCTCAGCATCGTATCTGCTAGCATATTGACAAGGACTGTTCAAAAAGCAGCAGCATGACCTTTTGAAATGACTTCTCAATGGAACAAAAATCTCTGTGCCAACAATTACACCAATTGCTCCTGAAGAACTGAGTGCAAAAAGCTTGCCATTTAGAAGAGAAAGAGACAACCTTCTTTGTCTTCCTTCTTGTTCGCTAGCTACCTTTTCTCTGCCTGACACTAAATCAGACATTCCTGACATAGTCAAACATAGAAATTACCATTTGGGCTCAGCAGGATATCTGGGAATGATTTAAGCTATCACAGCTATGCATTAGGTCTCATCCTGATCTTTAGCATTTAATAGCACTATTTCTGATGTGAGCAATCACAAATCAAATGGCACTACAGTTTCTTCTGTGGAAGAGCTGTAGAAGCTGAAGGATGTTGTTATGAGAATGAATGTGCACAAACTATCCATGAATAATTTTAGACTGATGTTTAGAAGAGAGCCTGGAAAAGATTTCTTACGGGTGATGGGGAGTTGGAGTTTGAAAGCTGGGGAGTTGGAGTTACTGTTGTTTGAAAAAAGGCTGGTGCCTTCAGAAATGTAATTATATGACATAGCAGGGAATGATATTTGATATCTAGCACATCTCTATGCTTCTTGGTCAGCTTTCAGCAAGTCTCCAAGTTCATTTCTTCATCATCAGTTCTCAGGACTTTTGTTTTGACGCAAACTCAATTTCCACGGATAGTGTAACGTCATATCTAGCCATATAGGGCACTAAAAACAAATAATCACTGAAGAGTTTGAAAATGGACCAAATAACTTAGTGATGGGGCAAGAAAAATATCTTACTGGTGTCAAAACAGCTTATTTTATTTTACTTCACCTGGATTTTCCTCTACTGATATTAGTATCCATATCAACAAACAGTATGTAACAATACTATTTTGCTATTAATTTTGTTTTCATGCTAAGTCATTGCACAAGCTTGGAATAGCTGGTGAGAATGGCTGAGTAAAAGATTAGTGGAGAGAAGTGCTGAACAGAGCAGAACATTGCTGATGGTGATTCCAAGAGGATGGGAAGATACATCATGGAGGTAGTTTAAGAGTGGGTGAAGGAGCTGCATCCTGAAAGTAAAAGTGACAGATACAGTTCAGGTGAGAAACTGCTCTCCTATATCTTCCATTCTACTGGTTGTTAAATGTAACAGAAATGTCCTGAAACATTTTTCAAGGAAAATGAACCATAAGACATTACAAAATTTCAAATGTCTTTATATCTCTCCAGATGACAGTTATTTGCTTTTCTTTTCCCCTTATGTCGGTGTCATTGAAACAGAGAGAGAATGCCTTAGCAGCAGCTCTTTTATTTTTATTTTTGTCGTTATTGTGTATTGCTCTGTGATAGTTCTGAAGTCCTTATTTGGGCCAGTTGGTCTAAATTAACACCTTTCAGAGCTACTTCCATTTGCAGCTGAGGCCACAGGAGGATTTACTAAATTTCTTCACAGAAGTCCACCTCTTATTCCAAGGACACCATCTTGCTTCTATTTTCCAAATGGCTTTTTGACAGAAAAAATGTCACCACACTAACGCAGCCCATCATTACAGTGTCTCTGGTCAACCAGATGGCATTTGCAAAATTAAGGGGAGGCTCTAAGCACTGAACAATTAGTACGAGACACGATCAATTCACAGGAAATGCATATAATTTAGTTCCCAATTTAGCAGTGTGAAGAATCAGTAACACAATAGAACTGAAGCGAAATGACAAAAATATTAAAATGCATAGCATTGGCCTATTAATGAAAACTCAAATAGAGAATAGAACTCAAATAGAAAAGTCCAGATTATTTGTGGTTTTCCATGAATGAAAAGTATATCATTTTATGGAACTCAGATTCACCTAAAGCTATCAGGTTAATCTAAATAAAGATAATAGATGCAATAGAATCTTAAAAGCAAGTTCCTCTATGAATAAAGCAGGCCACAAACGGTTCAGTAATTCCCAAGGAGTTGTTTGGGGTTTATTGTGCTTTTAAAGCAGTCTGTCTCATAGGTTACTAATGTGAGAACAGAAGTCTGCCTGCTGCATTTTAAATTACCAGCCACTGCCAGCCTATTGTTTTACGTGATTCCCACTCTGAATAGATACATTTCCTCATAAATTGCTGGCCATTCAGTGAGTCTCAGCTTTGTGAAGCTTACCACGAGTATCTTTCTTTAGTCAATGTATACCAAACATATCGTATGCAAGTTTCTGGAAGCTTCATTCAGACATACCAAAAGCAGATTGTTGTAGATCTGTATGCTAGAAGACACCATTATCTGAGGTAATTTCTGCCAATGCGGCTCAAGGTAAGTGACTTTGTAAAATAAGGGTAGTTTAAAATAACGAAGCCCTCCCAGTTCAGGAACAGACCTGCTGCAGATGTGAGCCAGCAAAGTCCCACAGGAGCCATTGGATGTGTACGCACTGAAGCCAGGTTTGAGAGAGCAGAGCAGCTCTGAGAAGCTCCCCAGGGCGTTGCACTTAGAGTACAGTGCAACAGCAAGTATCATCCCTAGCCACGGGAACATGCCAGAAGTAAGAGTTCACCTGAAGAACATCATAGCCTGTGCCAAAAAACGACATAGCCAAGAGCTGATAATATAAAGATTTAATTCCTAATTTTTCTCTCTTTCACATGTGTCCTGAGTTTGTAACGAGATGAAAGCCTTTTAAGTTGAAAACTTCAGCACAGAATAAATTTCGAAGCAGAGTTGTTATCTTTGGTGCCTGGAGCAGAAGCATCCCCTGGGATGTTTGACAGGATAAAATGTCTGACCTGACGATGGAAACAAAAAAAAAGTCTTCTCCATGGCAGATTTAGTCTCTTGAATTTACTGATAATGCACTATCCTCCAATAAATCAAAATTCCACTTCACCCACTTAGATGTCTATTCTGTGCACTGCTGACATATAAAGAAATGCAAACTCCCATGAAAGTGAAATAAAATGTATAGCATATTCTGATAAATAAAGAGAAATCTCAGAAGTGAGGAAAGAGCCTCAATTTATATTTAAAATGAGCTCTCTGAGATGCAAACATGAGAGAAATGTAAAGCAGTGTCCATGTCCAGCAGGACACACACAGCTTGTCTCAGTAGATCTGCACCAGGACCTTGACATGTAGACAAGTTTCACTCTGGAAAATTCTCCTTGTCTTTCCCAGTGCAGCTTTATAATTTCACCATAAGGAACTTACATTCAGTGCAAGGTCACCCTGAACAAGTCGCCCTCTCCTAGTTCTCCTGATGACAGGTATTAAAAAAAAATCATCTGCCTAAGAATACAGTAGGAGTCCTCTCAACTCCTTTCATACCAAGGGGAGAGAAATAGACACCCACGCTCATCATCTGCTCCTAAACTAGACACCTGAACTGCAGGGGACAGGGAGGGAATTTCCTCCTAAAAACACTTGTTTCTGTCCTATCAATATAACAGGAGCCTGAGGTATCTACTTGCACGGAGAAATCTACTGTAGGCAGCTAGTGTCAGAGGAGCTGAATGCCAGCTTTGCAGTTAGAGAAAGTCTGCTGTGTGGGGATAGCCCTCCAAGGAGTTAAAATCTCTCCAGGTCCCTGGAGAGAGGCTGACATGGGGCTGTTATCTTCTTTAGAGTTCTTAGGATGGGATGAATTGCTCCCCGGGACTGTCAATGTCTCTCCCACTGACTGTACAAAGTTCAAAGCAGGTCTAGGGAATATTTACCCTATCGTCCCACAACAGGGCACTTATTTAGCTGGACAACTCTCTATTTCTTCCTCTTATGTCAGCCCTTGCTAGGAGCTGAAGGTAGCATGGACTCTCCAGTGCTCAGTGGGTGGTTTCTGGAGCTGGAGAAACAGACAAGCAACATAAATTAAAGGAAACTAAGATGCGTTAGCTTGAAATGTTGACAGAGAGCCAAATGTCATATAACTGCTCCAAACCCAGCATGTGCCCTGGGCCTCCACTGTTACAACCAGACAGGGACCCAGTCTTTGGCTGAGTGCAACAACTTCAAGGCGCCTGGATGATAGGATGCCCGACCAAGTTAAAGTGCAACCTTCCCCCAGCTCCCCCTTTCACCCAGCCTCACCGTTACAGAAGAGATTGGGAATACAGCCAGCATCGTGTAAGGTCGATCTAGACGTGGGAGAACCAGGGGAATATTTAGACATACACTGCATGCCAGACCAAAGCCAAAATGCAAACCCCTTGTCCAGCCTGTGCTCTTGCTTTGTGTGGGTGAGAAGCTGGTGTGCAGGATAGACAAGGAGAGCTGCAAAGCAGGCAGTTCAGCTCAATGATGAGGGTCAGCGCTATTTCGAATGCTCCAAGATGCTCTAATTATAGTGCTGGGAAGGCTGGAAGCTGCCAGATTTGATTCAGGAATAAAGAATCCTCCTGTGGCACAGAAGTTAGAGACTAAAAGCATTTGTTTTGTTTTGCTCTTGTTTTCTTTACCAAGTGAGGGACAAAACCTCTGAGGAAGGAAAGGCAACTTTGAGGTTTTAATAGAGCCCCAGGAATCCTGAACATATATATAATTAGAAACACAGAAAAATAGTCAAGGCAACCTTGTGTTTACTTGGCTGGCTCCATCTCCTGCGCTTTTGGCACTGTAGTTTTTAGCTTGTGCTTCATACAATTGACTGGACCATTAAACATTCTTCACCAGTATAAACAGAGGAGGCAGCCCTGGGGCTCACTCAAACGCAGCGCCTTTGGTGGGTGTTGCTCTTCGAGAGCGTTCAGGCAAGTACATGACTTTATATATACTGAGATATTTCTCTCTGCTACCTTCTCCGTGCTCTGCCTTCCTGCAAAACTAACTTCCTGCTGGCTGGATGTTACAGGGCTTGTAGCAGTTTTCCCTTGCATTTTTATGCTCTGATTAGTCCCCACATATCTGATTACACAGCCTGCACAGCCTTCGGTCAGAGCAGCACAGAGCAGGCACCTCCCTGGGAGCGCGGCGGGTGTCTGTGGGAAGTAGGATGAGGAATCGGATGACCCCAGCTCTCGGCTCTGCTGAGGATGCTTGAGCAAGGCACTTTGCAGCCAGGTGCCTCAGTTTCCCTCTCTGACAGGTGGAAGGTGTAGCGCAGAGCCGGTAGGGTGAAAGAGTCTCAGAGACTTTGTTGAAAACTATAACCAGATATGGGAAATGAATTTTGTGTTATCACTAATGATGCTAGCAAGTGCTTAATGAACCAGCTTCTGGGAACGCTGCCCATTCCTTGCCTGCAACAACTTTCTCGATGCCTCACTCCTCCAGGGTCTCTAATTGCTTTGGAGATCCTTGTGCCCTCAAAATTGCCTTCAGCTCTCCTGTGCTTGAGCCACCTCTCCTCCAAATAACTCCTCTGGAAGCTCAGTGGAGCATGTAACCTTCTTCTCTCCTTTCTCTCCTAAAGACCCCCCTTGTACTTACTTGCTCTTGCTTCAGGTTTAGGTAGCCTCACACGCTTTCTCCTTCCCTCTTTTGTGTCCAATGGTCAGGGTACTGCTAGGTAGTCCTGGCCAAGCCTGAAAGCAGCTGAGCAGAACAGCTGGACAGGCCACCAGCACATTAAGGATCAGGTAAATCACAGATCAATTTGTGCTAGCTATTCCTGCTTTGGAGGGGGGTGATTGCTCTGATGTTTTTTTCTGCAGTTGTCCAAGATCTTGTCCCATACATCAATTTTTTTTTTTTTTTTCATCAATATCCAGGGCAGATCACAAACTATTCATTGTATCACTGCTCTGCAAGCAGAAATTTCTGACCTAAATTCAGACGTCCTGTAAACAATACACTGTAAAATCATCTAAATTCAGATGCCTTCATATCCTTTAATTTTATACAGGACTGTGTTAAATTAAATCCAAGCCAAATTTATCTCAGAAAAGCAGTAAAAGCTTTAAATGCTAAACCAGAGAAGAACTCCATTTTCTCTTCTATATAAACAAATGATTTATGCAAACTGCGAAACTGCTGAGGCAAACACAAACATGAAAGAGGGTACAAATTCACAGCAATTCCTTCTCACTGGTGACCATGTTGGCTGCACTGCTTTATTCCAGTCTATTTACAAATTATTAAACCTATTGACTTCAGCTTCATGTTTTGAAATCAAGAAGACAAAGAATCCTTTTTTATTACTTTATTAACCTTTTTTTTTAATTTAACCTGGTAATAAAACTACTCAACTGTGCGGTGAAATCTCAATTAAAATTTGCCTTAGCTTCAGGAGCTGCACAGATAAATGCTCCAGTAGTTATCTAAGTTGGTTTCCCAGTAAAAGCTTTACTCTGCTATCAGATTCTGTAATGTGGCACATAGATCCCTGCTTTACAGCCAGCATCATTTCAGGAGATAGTTTGAAAGCTTTCAGGCTCTTTCAATGATTGCTTTGCTTTTCTTCCACAGCAATTACAGTCCCTTCATTTAATTTCAATGGAAACTTTAGTGTTTTAGACCTTGCCCACGTAGCTGAATGCTCATCTCTGGATCTTATTTCCAGTCCTCAGGAGGACTGGTTTTGATGACCTAGTCTGATTACAGCATCTTTGACAGCTTTAAAGGAATTTGCTCGGAGGGAAGGAGACAGCTGCTGCTCCGATGAAGGATTTTTCGGAGCAGGCCTCCCAAGCTGCCCATGTCAGTATGAGATGCTGCCTGCGCTTTTCATCATGACCAACAGGTACGTCCAAAATGGTTTTGTGTTCCTGCCCTACGTAGCTCAGTGAGTGAGAGTGAGAGAGAGCCTCTATCAAAAAACTTCTTAAACTGCTTCTCTCAAAATGCTGCATTTTCTTGGCCTCTTTTCCCTTGGGTAAGATATTCAGTCTCTCCAGAAACTGTGGTCTAGGTCTGTACTCTGCTGTAAATTGACATTGCTCCTTCAATTTAAACAGTCTCCAGGGCAGGAACTGTCTCTTACCAATGTCTGTGGTTGTTATACAAACATGGTTTTAAACAAGATTAATGAAAACTAGTGTATTATTTATGATCAATAATAATCATTGTTAGGAGCTGATATCATTAACAGGTAATGTAATAAAATACATTAATGGGCTTTTGAGGATTGAATCAGTATAAAAGAAATGCAACAACCTGCTCCTTTAGACCTTACTTTGCCATTAATGCTAAAAACAAGGTTAATAACATTTCAGGTCCCAGACCCACAAAGTGGGTTCACTTTGTGCAGAAACCAGGTCTAAGCCACTTGCAGTGCATGGAGCAGGAGATGTGATGTCACCAACCAAGTGCCATTTGGAAGCCTAAGAAATGATCTCCATTTTGTTCTTATATAGTAGCTAGAGAGAACAGGCCATTATTCAGACAAGAATGTTTTGAAGTAAAAGGTCTTAATTTTATGAAATTAGAAAGTATCAATCACATACTCATCCTAGAAGAGCTGCTTGACTTTTTTAGAGCAAACAAATCAAAGATTTCAGACAGAAGGTGTTTGTCTGCCCTTTTAGGGTTGCACACTGCTAGGGCCAGCACTACTGCTATATAGACTGTTGAGCAGAACCAAGATATGAGAAAAATCACCTATAAAGCATCATGTTTATTTGCAAAGTGACCCTTGTGTAAGCAGGTGGCAAGAAGGTCTGAGGACTTGTTACCTGTTTGAGGAGTTTCTTGCCTTCAAGGGCCATCTCCTCTCGTGCTTGCTGCCCCACAAATCTGAATCCAGATCAACAAGGTGACATAAACCACAAGTGCCACCTGCTCCATCTGCTTCCCTTCCTTTGTCATGTTTATTTAAGTTGCACATTCCTAGAGAAAAGGAAGTAGAGTCATCATGTTGTTGTGAGTGTGGCTGATTTCCATTCAGTAAACTCAAAGGAGATGAAAGAGTACTCTCTGAAAAGGCAGTGGGGAGCACAGAAGAGGTCTTCTCTCACAGCCATGCAAACCTACCTGGATCTGTTGGCCTAGTGCTTACTTGGTTTCTTTCTCCAACATCAATGCTAGTTCACACAATGTTACTGTCTTCCCACAACCTCTCGAGAGACATGATAGAGTAGTGGCTCAAGGAGCCACCTTCTTCATTTGGATTAGTTCAGGGACACTCTATCATGCTCTAAACTCAGATGCACTTTTCACCAGTACTTCTGCCAAGGGACACATTTTACATCCAATGAAAGCTCACAAGCTTCAAGAAAGCGTGTGCATCTCCACATGTCCACCTACCTAAAAGAGGAGAGGTGCTCATCCACCACCTTCTGGTAGTGGACTTCATCCAGGACTGCAGCATTTGCTGCCACCATGGCAAATGCCAGGTAAAATGTCTTCCAGTACATTCTGGTGAATTTAGGCTAGAGGACCAGATGAGGAGCTGGAAGGCTATGAAGTTTACAATTGAGAACCAGTTGCCTTTATGCAACTGGTGTATGCCTGTATGAATGGTGCATGTGGGAGAAACTTATTTAAAAAGAAGGAAGAGTAAGGCAGATTTCTTGCTTATGTGCTGCAGCAAAAGATCGTATTATTCAGAAGATCATGCTATATGTAAGTGCCAAAAGACTGGAAGTTCTGTAGTCATAATAA
>JAVCKT010021019.1:50253-62125 GCA_032273925.1 Rhynchotus rufescens
TAACATAGATCTTAAGTAGTTTAGACATGTCACAGCAAATAAATACCCCCAGGAAAAGAAAAAAAAAAAAAAAAGCTCACACTCGTGCTTGTAAAGACAGTAAACCACCATATTTTAGCAATCATGACAGGTATTTTTGACTGGAAATTGTATATTTAATGACGACCAGCCTTCAGCTTTTGACAAGGGGTTGTTAAAGCCTCTTGAACAGTAAATCATCTCTCTTGCCTATCAATAATCTTATTATAATATCCATAGAAATGTCTAATGTTAAAATCCCACTTTATTACTATAATAATGGATCTAATTTGTAAAACATATAAAGTGAAGCCATAACTGTACTGGAGAGAGATATATGTGATCCCACTGCATCTATATCATTTCCTGATAGCTTTTGCCCACGTTTTCAGCAGGAGAAGGATTAAAAACAATGTTACTTTTAATATCCTTGAGACAGAGAATAGTTTCTTGTAAGGAAATCAAGATGTTTATGGAACTGCAACAATCATTAGAAAAAGAACAGCCTCCACTTTACATTTAGGCATATAAATCTGTAGGTGGTTATCTGTGATTTGCTCTTTTCAACCAGTTCCAGTTTCCAGTTGCCAGGAAAGCCTTGTTTTCCAGCTGCATATCTAGTTTTATCACTACATGCTATTTTTGGCCACCGAGTACATTTCAAGTAACGTCATCCTCCCCAAGCCAACACTGGTATGAAGGGTGGAAACTTGTCTTTCCACTGCTCTCTGTCATTTGCTGCTGCTACCGCAGCTTTGTGGCACTGCCTGCTCTCTCTGAGGGTCTCCAAAGGGGTCTCCAGGCACTCTTCCCTGGTCATTCCCATTTACTTAAGCAAGTCGCTTTCCAACCGAAGCTTCGTGTGGGAGACTTCATGTTGGCATCCAGGGTACATGTCCCAGTCATGTCCAGCCCCATCTTCCAGCTCTAGCACAGAAGAGTTCTCGGTAAGTAATTTTTTAATGGTTGTCATAGTAGTCCTGTCCAGAGCCCATAGCATTTCACAGGTGCATTATTTTAAGGGTATATTATTTCCTGATAATGCTTTGGTAGATTTCCAGCTCTTGCTAGAATCCAACTATGTTAACACTGGGTTTCTGTCCAAGGGGAAAATACATCAGTTTGTTTTGACACAGTGTAGTTTCGATTTTCATATTGTTAAGCCTGGTAAATAATGAAAATGCTTGCTTATTCTTAATGTATACCCCGGTTATGTGCTGCCCAACCACCTCACTTTTGACATTTTTCTCTTCTGATGTGGTACTCTTTGGAAAAGCTTGTTAAGTTACAAATCTCTTCAGATATAAGGTCCAATTGCCTTCTCTGTGCCACTAGACCAGCCCTCCCAGCAAAATCTCTAACCACTGCTGGCCTGAGCTAGGCATCTTCCATTCTGTTTCCCTGAAACTGTTTCACTTGACACAGAATAATTAAATATTTATTGGGCCAGAAAGTGTGTGCATGTGCGTGGCTATAGCACAGTGCTTAGGGCGCTCACCTGGTCGATGAGATACCCTGTTCCCAGTGCCTGCTCCAATAAATAATTAACTATTTCATATTAAGTATTCATGGAAGCAAGGACAGGAGCAGACCTCTTCTATCACCAGTGAACACTGAAACACCAGGTTGTAAAGTCTTTCTCTCATAATTTGCCCAATGAGTATTTAAATGTCTCGTAAGTGCTAAGTTAGGCCAAAATTTGACTTCTAAATCTCTCAGAAGCAGGTATCAGATCTGAGGACACTCCTCACTCCACAGCAGGTGTTACTGCCTATGTTATATGGCTTCCTGTTCACAGGCCAGCTGCTGGGGATGTCATTTTTAAGCATATAATTCTCTCATGAATCACGTAGGAAGTCCAGGCATCCAATTGCCCTGGCAGGCTGTATCCGCCCAGGAATGTCCCCACTAAATCCCCTTCTGGATTCAGCCAGCAGTGATATCTCTTCTGCAGATGATGTGTGGTGAGCTTGAGTTCAGTCAAGGGGCTGATCAGAGAGGGCAGAAGGCAATGCTTGCTTGGGGAATCCTGCTCATTCTCCACACTCTGGGATCTGTCATGACCGGACTGGAGGCACCTTAATCCCACCTCCATAACCCATGTGGCACTGGTGGGAATGGCAGAATGTAGGGCAAGGGAAGACTGAGGAAGAGGCACCTAAGAAGAAGAGAGATAGTAAGCAACAGGAACAAGCAAACTACCTAAGAAATAGCAGAAAAAGGGAGAGAAGAGGGAAAGAAGCACTGGAGAAGATGACTGATCCTAAATTAAAAATAAAGTGTGGAGAATCTCTGCCTCCCACTTAGGATTGTGAAATGCGTTCTGAAAGCCTTTGAACTTGTCATCTGCTGCTCTACTCTCTGAGGACAGTGGGTGCCTCTGTGCCTCTGAACTGAGATACTTCGGATTCACTTTGGGGGTTTGACTCTGGGAGCATTCCTACATGGAAGAAGGATTTGCTACTGTAACTTTAGCTCTGCTTTTTGTCATTTGACAGAATCCAGAGCAATCCAATTCTTTAATTAAAGACGAAGTGTTGTTTCCAAGCAAAAATTAAACCAACAACAAAATTAGGCTATCAAAGTACAAATGAATCGCCTTCTCTCATGAATCACAACAGTGTCCAAACATAAGACTGCTGTGTAGTGTTAGCTGCTGAAATGATAACACTGTCATTCAGGATGGGGTGCCCAGCTCAAAATGCTTGGAAACTGCTCCCAGAAGTATAAATCATGCTTCATAACACATTTACGTTTTTATAGTCCAGTCTGCTAAGCAATCACGTTAAGTATCTGTCCAATCCAATGCATAGAGATCCTTTCTGAACACCTTTTTGCCCTTTAACTTTAAGAAAGTTTTCCTAAGAAAGCAGGTTTAGAGTACTAAAGAACTATGATGATGTTGCTTTGCTATAAATATTTCAGTGACTATAAAAATCTGACTATAATCTGACTAAAAATTTGACTATAAAAATCATAACAGTTGTATTTCATATCGTGACTTTTCAGGGTCCTAGTAAAAAGAGAGCTGCAAAATATCAAAAGTTTACTTAGATCCATTAGTCCAGTTTGAATGACAGCATTTTGTGTTTTGATCAACTCCTTAGACAGATGACAGTAGCTGTCCTCCTTCGATACTGAGGAAAAGGCCACCTGTGGACCAAGCAGCAGGGGAAAAGCGAAAAGCAGAGAGAAGAGTGCGATTTCGTGAGCCAGAAGAAGTCATTGAACATGGTAGGTTCAAGCTGGGCACGACCTTTCTAGTTCCTAACATTCACTCTGTCTGTCCTCATTAGCCTCCCCGTCTACTATCATTATTTGTTGCTCTGTGCTCAGCACAAACCACAACCGTTAGAGAGATGGACCCTGTTTTGTGCTGTGCTTTGCAGAAATGCTGGGAAGACAGTGTCCTCCATGAAGTTAGAATAGCCCCAGGGCTGATCTAACTGTGACCTCCTGGATCAGCTCCTGCAGGGAATATTGCAGCAACGCGGGATTTTATGAGTGCTCTCACAGCATCCTTCTCCAACCAAAATCCCAGAACATTGCTTTTGTTCAGAATATCTTTAAAAGTACTCATGTCATGCTTTTCTGAAATTTTCTGAACAGTATGCCAATTAATAAAACACAAAAGGGATGCCTGAGCCTCACTGGCCCACTAAGGAGAAAAAGCATCCAAGTTATAACCATTGCTGTCAATGAGAGCACACAAGGAATAAAATAGCTATTGTAACCTCTGATCTCTAGTGCATAAGCCACAATAAGCAGTTGCAGATAGGTCAGCTGGAAGTGACCTTAAGCAGAACTCTGTCACAAAGGATCTAATTTGCACCTCTGTTTATGGCTATATTCAATCCATAACCTGAAAAGGATTCTCTTGGTATTCTGACTTTCACAAACTGAGTTGACTTAGAAAAAAAACGTATGTTTTGTTAGGGAACTAACAAAGTGTATTTTTGGTATGTCAGTCAGTAAAAAAAAATCTGACAGGATGGTACAATTTCTATGTACAGCTTGGCACCCACCAGTACAGCCATATAGCATGCACTGCTTTTGCAAAATGCTGTTTCTGGCACCTTCTAATGCCACAGTGAAAAACTCCTTCTTCATAAGGAAGATGGTCTGAGCTTTCCAGTTAAAACTGAATTCATGGAAAGGCCCAGGGAGGAAACCCAAAACTCTTGCAAGCTTGTGTGACTGCTCAAGAGCAGCATTTCAACAAGCTGCTCCACTGCCCTCAGCTCCTTGCCAGAGTCTGCAGGCACAGCAGCACTAGTAGCTCTGCAGTCAGTACGACCTGAGGAGATCTAGTTAGTCTCCACTGACATTGACTTTAACACAGTTATGATCAAGGCACTTTGAACTACGAGGAGGGGTAAGACTCGGACACTGTTTTTTCCATTAAAATCAAGAAAATTGGAAAAATTTCCCAATCTATAATTAATATTTTTATTACAAACAGCCTGTGAGTTAGATGACTTGCTGTTTGTCCATACAGCAGTATTAATATAGACGCTAGTAAGGGGAAGGTGCTGGCACTACTGAAATTTTTCCATTCCTTGGACTTTTTATCTTGGATTGCATCTGGGCCCCAGCTGACAAGCAGAGGCAGTTCCAGGACATTGTTGGATGAAACTTGTATCTTACAGCGGGGTTTGTTTTCCAAACATAAGTCTTGTCTCGTCCTCCCGGTCTATCTCTTTTCCCTTCTAGAAATGATTCAGAATAGGGTTTGTCTTTTGGGGCTTTTTTTTTTGTTTTCTTTTTGTTTTTATTTTGTTTTGCTTTTTGGGTTTTGGGTGAGAGTAAGACATTTCCTGTTCTCCCTAAAAACAGAAGCAATTTCTGTCTCTCTGAAATCCCCTATACAGAAATTACTCTTTGCTTTCCTGACATGCACCTATATCTGCATGGCTAAATTCTCATCACAACCTCTGGCACCAACCTGTGCAGCCAAAAGCAATGTGAGACGGCCCAGTGGCCATTAAGACAATAGGCAATTTCGGAGATATCACTCAGCCACCAAGTCCATTTGCTTTCCTATTCACTTGCTTCATGGAGGCTTTTTCCAGGCATTTAACAACCTTTTCATTCTCTTTTCTAGCCATTTCCTACTGTGACTACGTAGTGGGTAAGTTGCAGTTTTGCTTGGTGACTGTGAGCCGTCCTCAGCACTAACCTGAGGCTGCTTCGTGGCTGTGGGGCTGCACTGTGCAAAAACACCCCTGAAATATGAAGTACCTTATGCTGGCTCTAGCAGTTGCTTTTCCTGTTTTGTCACATGAAGCACAAGGGGTTGATGAGGTCTGGTAGGGTATATTAAGCACAACATTTAGTAAGACAAATAGTGGAAACAAAAATTAAATCCCTGAAGCTATTTTTAATTTAAAACCAATTAATATTTTTATGGCAATAAAACAGGTACAGGTTTTTCACTAACATATTCAGGGAAAGCACCCCAAGCTAAACAGAAGTGCTCCCTGCTGACTTCCATGTGTAGGGAATAGAAAATTCATTTGTATGCTGGCAGCGGGGTAGAAATAAAAACAATAATACAATTCTTATTTCTGTTTGAAAGGATATTTGAGGCCAACCAGCCTCATAGAGCCTCAAGGAAATGTTGTCTATATGGATGTTATTACTATGATGATCATTTCCAGAGGCCCCAGCCAATCTCCAGACCCTATGATATGTGGTGCTGTAAGAGGGTAGGGGATACACATATATATGTTTACACACATAGAGCCATAGTTAGCTTTACCTCTAACAACTTGCCTCAGGTAACAGTGAAAATACATAGCCAATGTTTTATTTAGCTATGCAACTAAACAAAAATCTCTGTTACCCCACTCCAGTGCCCTTCCCACAGATGAGTTGCCCTCTTTTTAGCCTAGGCATTAGGCTTGAGCTGAGTGTTCAATTCTAACAAAAAAAAATAGGTAACAAATTTAATTCATGATTTTGCATTGGCAATTTAGAAAAGATGCTGATTGCATTTGAAATCACAGAAATTTCACATGGAAAGTAACATCCATGAGATGAAAAAAGTAGCTATAAGCATTTCACAGAAAAGAGCTGATGCTGAATGCTGCTCAGCATTCACAGAAAACTTGCCCTGTTATGAGCTATGCTTATCAGATTCTGCCTTTGAAAGGCAGATAGGCATCCAGCTGAGCACCACCATGTCATGGGATCTAGGAGACTGCAAAGGGGAAATATCTATTCCCAAATTGCAGCTCTCAGCAAAAGCAAAATGTGTTAAGTAATTCCTAGCTAAGTTCTTTCGTATAAGCCATTCATAGAATAATTTCAAATAAACAAATTTATAAAATTTGAAGTCTTCTCATGGATAGCTTGCAAACAAAGAGAAGGGCTTAAATTCAAATGAATAAATTATTTGCTGCATATAATTCACTTGACTCTATTATGGGGCATTGATTTGGTTCCTGTTTAGCTCTAAAATGAATGCCTATTAACATTCTACCTTTTCCCCATACATTTTTGATACATTATTATGTGTTTCCTGCTTGGTTTTATGTCTTCTACCACCTTCTCTGTACATCTGTATGACAGTTTAATTGACTGCTGTGCATTGCAGGGCTGGTAATAGCAGCTAATTTAAATATGTTACAGCTAATGTTGACCCTTTACCCATAATAATAGACGCCGCATTTTTATCCTTTTATTGATTATATGCATATGGCAGGAAAATAGCTGCATGCTATGTGTTTTTATTCGGGCATGAATTTGGTTTTATGCTGCATATTTAATGCACCAAGTGTGTTATAAAATAATACTGATCATGCAACGACCACACATTTGAGCAGAGCGACCATTTCACTCTCTGGAGCACCTCCCAAGAGCATGACCAGTGCAGAGCAATTGGTAGAATGGGGAGATCTGGCTTGGGGACCAACAGCTAGAAGTCACCAGTGTATCCCATCACGGAAGAAGTCTCCAGGTAGTCCCAAATTGCCCAGCTTAGCTGAGAAGGAAGAGGATGCTTTAAAGGGGCCAAATCTCCATCAGAAACGTTTCTTAGGGCTGCACGGAAGCCCTAGAGAGCTAAACACAGCCCATTGACTTCCACACTTGTACTATCCCTGGCCTATGCACTTTAAACATCCTTGAATTATATTTTAATGGACTACAAAAAATGTTTACAATGCTCTCTCTCCTGCTTAAGAGCAAGTGCTGAGGACGTTCCAGTGTAATTAGCACACCCAGCACTTAGAGAGAGAGGTTAAACCTACCAGGGCTTTCTAAATACGCCTCTTGGTTAATAGATTCTCACCTTGGTTCTTGCTGTAATTAGCAGGAGCCCAAAACAAGCTGAGTTATCAGGGAAAAGGACAGAAATCTACATCTCTCTGTATGGAACATTTGTGAGCATTAAGTAATTAGATGCAGTTGCTTAATATCCTCCTAGTATTTAACCCAATGTTTAGCTTAAATATACAAAAAATAATTGCTGGAAGGAAATTTGAGATTATGCATTAGCTATGGTAATCCCATTCTCATTGTATATAATTAAACTCTTGTAATGCTCCATTAGATGAGATCTTTTATATTCACTACCCTCCATCAAGAGGTGTGACTCACTATCACTTAACTGATGCCTTTTGAAGTTTTCACAACCGGAGCTCTGTGTATCCTGCTGTTCCCAGAAAAGCAGGACAAAGACATCAGCAGGGGGTCAAAATTGGGAAGTGTTTAAGATGACACTAAAATAATGCTGCTTTCTTTCTCCTCCCCACCCCTTTTCAGTGCATGACAGGTCATCATCTGGATTGCCTGTGTTCCTGTGGCTCTCATTTTGTGCCGTGCTGATCTTGGCTGTGAGTCTCTACTACACCAGCATGAAGAAAGATTTAAAAGTCCTGGAAGAATTTCAATCCCGGCTCGTTATCTTCTTTCTTCAGATAAGACACATTGCTCAGAAATGCTGGACTTGGTTTATGAGGCAGTAACAACCTTCACAGGCTACAACAGGCTTGACAAGTGTCTCTGAGCACTGCTCACCAGCACCAGCCACAAAATTTACCCAATCTGCTCCAGTTATATGCCAGGGAAGGTGTAAACACACATCTTGAGGATAAAACCACCCCTGTCATGCACTTCCCACAGTCACTTGCTCTCCTTACTCTTTTGTCGTCACTATGTCATCATGGTAGCAACTAGAGTTCTCACCAAATTTGGGCTTCCTCGTCCAGGACAGTGAACAAGCATCTTAAGTTTGTCCCCCAAAAAGGTTACAAACTGTAGGTCTGAGTGAGGAGCAGAGGCAGATAGAGAAATTCATTGAATTCATACATGCAGGCAGCAGCAAGCTCTTGAAATATGTCTCTAGAGTCTCAGGTCAAGGCATTAACTACCAAACCATCTTTCTCCTCAAGTCTCCTAAAGGTAACTCTGCAAAGTTTAAATAAAGCTGAACTATTGCACAAACACTCCTCTTTTGGCCAAAGGCTTGGCAAACTTACTATATTTCTACACATGTGAAAGGATTGTTAATAAAATTCTGGCAAATATATATATATTTTCCCTCATTCATTTTTGCCTCAATGGGCAAAAACTGTTTCTTAATGTTTCATTTGACTCCCAGGTGTGAAAAAGCATGAAAGCTCATTTAAATGATAAATTGTGTATTTGCCTAAAATCACGCACAATGGCCTTGTATCCCAGGTTAATTATCAGCTCAGTAGTTTAATCCTCTGTGTTTGATTCAGTCCATAAAACCCACAAGCTGAGCTTACAAGGCTGCTGAGCTGACAGCGCTTGCAGTTAGACAGATCATGCATTTACCCTCGTGTGTTCAAGGCCTTATATAATGGCCTTGACTGTTTATGAAGATGTGGGGGATACAGCCCTACTATCCCTCCATCGTCAGACCATAGTGTGCACTTCTGTGAAAGGAATCATTTTAATGGAGCTCATGGAATAAATGGGGAGCCATGCCCTGATCCTATGAGAGGAGAGCAAGCACATGCAAGCTTATGAACAGCAGTTGTCTCTGCTTTGTCTTTTTCCTTGACAAAAATATCATCAGCAGCTTTTTAAACTCTTTTCAAGTGGCATTAAAGAATACGATGAATGCTTGGTTTTATTCTTTATCATAAGTGTAATATCAGAGACTGTAAAAGACGAAAAAAGAGAGACAGAACACACTGCAGGGAAGATGGAAGTGACATTTGCGAGACAAAGTCCTAAACTCCTCTGCCATTGCAACCAATCAAACAGAAGGAAATCTGGTGCTTTACTTTTCATTGACTTTAAAAAAAGGGAGAGCAATATTGCTCTGCCACTACAATCTTCTACCAAGCAGCCCACAGACTTAAACTAGGCAACGGGTGAAAAAGGAAGAAAATACGCAGCGGCACCTGAGAGGACGTTCGACAGCAACCTGATTGAAAATGGATCCAAAAAGTTGCAGTCTCAGAGATAAAAAGAGGTTACTTCAGGGCTATTCTCATGCTCATCCTGAGATGCCCAAAGCCCACAGCAACTGTACATGACAAACTGCCAGCTGGGGAACCAGAGACTGCTGCAGGAGGCCTTTAGCTCGGTGGCTCTTGGCACAAACCCATCGTGTATCCCGAGCATCCAGGGTAAGTTTGACCATTGTTTCCCTTCCCTCTCACCCCATCAGAGCTTTGCTTTTTAGATAATAAAGAAGAAAAATTTTAAACTTGTGTGCTGGTCTCTCTCCAACAGATGAATTGGGAATCCTGTATTCGTGGGGCAAGTGGGTCACCGAAAGCTTTGTTTTATTTTTTTAACATTTATGGTCTTTTTAATGTGTATGCTTTTAACTTTTGGCAAGTAAGTGAGTTTCCTTTTTTTTTTTAATCTAGATTGAGGTGTCTGTAGGCAGCACGTTCAAAACAGGAGCCTTCCTTTGCAGGAGCAGTGCAAGCCCTGAAACTCACTGCATTTCATAACAAGTAAGCAAAGCCCAGACCAACCTCGCAAGGAAACGAGATCTCCTCTTGGGGCTCTGAACATCAGGATAGAGCTCAAAATGCATATGAAGGCTCATCTTTCTGCACTGCTGGCCCAGAGGTGGACCACCTTTCCACAGACCTGGTTTAAATTAAAGAAGAGCACATGCACCTTACTGAGGCCCAGCTTTATCAGTGTGAGAGAGGCATGCCATGAGAAAGCCTCTCGCATCAAGGCTGTCAGGGAAATTAAACAGAGGAACAGCTATTCTTGGCTTCTGCTGAGGCTCTGTTTGGGACAGCTTGGGACACTGGCAACAGCAGCACTTGAATTGTCTGTTGAATCCAGGCCATGACCTTGCGAGGTCTCCTGGGTCAGGACTGTTTGCTGCAGTCAGACAGACACATGGCAGATTGCAGGAAGTCAAAACAAAGTCAATTCAAAGCATGATCAGAATGCTTGAAATAAATAACAGCTTAATCCTATCCCTGTGAGTGTGGTAATATTTTGGAGATGAAGAAACTGAAGCTAAGAAAATCTATGGATGTTGGTGAATAAAGCAAGACAATAACAGGGCTGGGAATAGGACCAAAAATCTTGATTCCTGCTCTGCATTTTAATGCCGGAGCATGCCTCATCATTTAATTGCACACCTAATCTCCTTATACTAGAACTCATGACACATCCATCCATTCTCCTTATACATGCACCCATTTCAGACCTTTTTACCCACTCTGCCTCTTCTTCCTATTCTTTACCCATCACCAGATCCTTTTCCATTGCTGTGAGCTGGGCTCCTTCTCTTGTTCAATGCTGTTTTTCTATGAGTCCACGTGGAATAGCTAAGAGCAGCTCTAAAATTACACGAAATTGGCCATGTTGGGTAATATTTCCTCTATTGACCATGCCGGCTAATATTTAGCTTCAGCATAACTCCAGAGAATTGCCCATGAAGAGAAGCAAAGCAGAGGAGTGTATAATTTATTGCAAACAGTCAGGATGCTCACGTGAATTTAATCTGGTGCGAGAGTAGGTATATCCCTTTAGAAGCCAGGAGACCTGAAAACAATCAGAAATGAGCAGTTATTTAATCTGAATTGGAAATAGTGAGGATTGTGCTTCAAAGGACAGACAGAATTGCAGAGGATCCTGATGCAATTTTTGAAGCACACAAAGGATAGATGACCTTCCCAGGCACGGTGTCTGGAGTGGCAAGTATCAGAGGGCCAGAAGACAGCAGAAAGAGGTCTGTGCATGGAAATGGGCTAGCGAGAGGGCCTAGGAGTGCAAGGCTAGAAGTGATGCTTAGTATCCTCTATACAGCGGGCATTAAATTCAGGCAGAGCAGAAATCAGCAGACCATAAGAGCATGGGACGGTTGCAGCCCAACAGTGTGCAGCACATTCCTGCAGCAGGAATGGAGGGAAGCTGCCAGCAGCCTCCTCAGGGAGGCTCAGGACATCAGCAGCACCTGATTATGCCAGCAGACCTATCCCTGCGCCCACAGCAGGAGGAGATAGGAAAGAACACAGTGAGACAACACTGGATTTTTGTACATTAACCTTTTAGTGCACCTCGCATGAGCACTTGTAACAGGCAACGCCAAAGGCTTCTGCTCCTGGTTCTTCTTCCTCATTCTAGCTCTCCAACCCTGCTAACTTGGAGCAGCCCGTAACAGCAGGTTTAATCATCACTCTGTCTTTTGCCATTTGAAAGCAAGTATAGGAAATGAAGTGCATGACTACAAGAAAGGGTATTGTCAGCTCCGAAACCCCCTAAGAAAATGGACAAGTGAACTTGTTTCTTATTAGTTCCTTGCGCCAGGTTAGCCGGGCCCACCCCTAAAGAGAAACAAGCCGAGTTCCTGAAGATGACGAGAAGCAGACAGTGGCAGGACCAAATGGGGATTGAG